>JAEIFU010003796.1:0-23947 GCA_018904235.1 Lordiphosa stackelbergi | reverse complement strand
GGTCAGGCGAAAAGTGGAGGCCATCTATTGTTCTAGTACTGTTGAAAAAATAACTTATTTAATGAAAATTATTCAAACCTTCTATTTCTCACAGCTTTACGAGCTGCAAGGGTATATAACAGTGGTGCCCCAAAATGCCAACAGCCTATCCCGTTGGATAGAAACTAATCAGGGGTGCCACAGAATTCACTAGCGATTTCACAAATCGCTCGAATATTTTCGCCATGCCATGAACTTCGAGCGATTTCATTTTTTCGAGCTTATCACAAACCTATCGAACTTGATTTTATTAATGTAAACCGTAAGTGAAAACTAGATTAAGCCTTTTATGCGTTCTTTTATCAAATTTTTGAATGTGGGGTATTTGGTTAGTTCTTTTTAAAAACAAAACAAACTTAATTTATCTTAACTGTGTTAAATATTTTTTTTTCCACAATAATAACTCTCAAATTCCCGTCGCCAAAATAAAAATGATAATTTTTGCAACTTGGCCTGTTCAAAAAAGGATGAGAAAAAAAAAATAAATGTAAGCTAAGATTTGCTTTAATTAAACAAATGCCTCTGTCGCGATAGATGGCAAAAACAAATAAGAGAAAGGTACACTAAGAAAAAAAACGACCAATTCAAAACCTAGCACAAGTGTACCCTATTTAAACGATCTGGTTCGTGAACATCAATTACAAGACAAACCAGACGTCTACGAAAAATAAATACTAAAAAGCCTTCATTAAAATTAAGATTAAATCAAGGTAGAATAGAAAATGAAGGTACATTGAGAAAATGTTTTAAGTTTTAGAATACCTACATATTTTAAAACAAAAAAGAAATAAAGTAAGAGTAAACAGGTCGAGTGCCCTGGACAGCGTTAAAAATACCCTGTTCCAAGTAATGTGGTTCCTATAGCTTTGAACTCCTTTGCTGACAGTCATTTTAGCATCAAGGAGGTGCATTTGGTATATCTTCGGTGTTTTTGTTCGGATCTTGTAGTGGTATACAGAAAAGAATGTATATTCATTAGCTTCAAACTTAAAAATTTTAGCTCTGACAGTTTTTTTCATGCGATTAAGGCCATGATGGAAAACTGGAAGTTCGTAATTTATGTTATCTTTCCCCTATCTTTCGTCGTGGTTGTATACGTAAGGGAGTAGTGTTACCAGACTTAAGCAAAAAATTTCAGTATTTGGGGCTTTTCTTAATTTAAATGGCGGTAGGTCACCCCTGATCTATCATCTGTGTTAGGGGATTTTGTTTTATAATGCTTGATTTCGTATGATGCTCGCCACTCGGCCTTGTTCACAATATTTAAGTCCGAATGCTTGGGGTGGAAAGATCACAAATGATATTCCGCTGTTTTTCAAACACCACAAAACAGAGATTAAAAATTTTTCGTCATGAAAAATAATTCAAAACAAACTATTTCGCTCTGTTTTTCTGCTATGTTTTAATATGTATTTCTTTTTTCGAAATTACTTTAGCTGTTTTTTAAAAAAGGGGTGCCACTTCCAGCTGGTCGGTGCAGGTAATATAAATGAAGTTATATGGTGCATCTCTGAATGCTGCGTCTGTTGCTCAAAGCACACAAGGCCCACAGCCACCCATATAACTCATAATAATATATGGCGCAACATTGTCTACAATGTAACATTCACTCTCGTGCCTGTACATGCAAGCTCAAGAGTGAAGTTGTAACTTCTGCTTATTCTTCCTCAATTTTTAATATGAAACTTCTCAAATCTCCTGCATGTCCATATGGGGTTTAGAAGGCAAGGAGGAGGAATTTGCCAAATCTGAAGCAAACCTGATTTGGGTACGATATACACCTACATACATGCAAAAATTTGTGGCCTACCTCTTATAGTCTGTGAGATCCACGCGTTTATACAGAGAGAAAGACTGTTTTTCGCTGATAAAAGATAAAGGAGGAATTTTCCAAATCTAAAACAAACTCGATGTGGGTACAGTATACACCTACACATGCCAAAATTGTGGTTTCATTCAGCAGTCTCTGAGATCGACGCGTTCATACAGACAGACAGACGGATAGACGGACAGATACTTTCCATTTTCAAAACAAAATAAGCAAAAACACCAAAAAAAAAAATCTTCGGGTACACGCTGACTCAAGCTCTTGGTTTTTCCACTCAAGTAAAACATTCACGTGAGCTTTGGCTTTTGCCTTAATAATGCAGTTCGCCGCAATGTCTCAAGCGAGGTCGGTAGCCGTGATGGTAGCGGAGCCGACTCTTGCACTAAGCAGTGCGAGGTTATGAGTTCGATCCCTAGAGAAAGAAGACAAAGTCAATAAAATAAAAAAAAGGAGGGAAGTCAGAGAGAGAACTAATTTGATATAAAATGTTTGTTGTTATGGATAGCGACCTATGTTTTTTATTTGGGATTTTTTAGCTGGCTCGAGGTCAAATGTTTAATAAATTTTTTTTGAAACAAAAGAAAATCATTTAAGTACATTTTTTTTTCAGCGTTTATTTTGCGAGCACAAAATGTTCTCAAATCGCCCAAGCCGTTGATAAAGTGAGCCCAAAATGTTAATAATATGACACCCGCTGTTTTGTCAACGAATGGGCTTGATTTTGGTAGAGTGTAATGATGCTGTGCTCGAAAATAACATTGGGCCGGCCAGGCAATATTCAATTCAAGAAATCGGAGGAAAGGTTGGCCAGATTTAAAGTCAGTTTGTCCCAGGCTTCAGCCGCAACTTCCCTGCCGCTCATTGTGATATTGAGGGCCAAGTCCTTAGGCTCCATCATAAAAGCTAATCCCCTTTATAAATAATTTATAATAAATAAGAATAATAAAATTTACTAACATTTTGAGCGGCTTCTCGTCATTACTTTGGGGTCGGCGTTGCCACTTTATCCAACTCAGATTGGCAGCAATCGATTTACAAATTAGGCAAAAGATAAACGGAAAAATTATTGTTAGTTAATCTAATTTTTCTATTTTTTGTTTTAACACAAAAATCGCTATTGTATTAACTTTAAAACGAAGTTCGATTAATTTCGAAATTCAAATGTTAAAAGGTGGCACCACTGAAATACTAGCGATTTGGTGAGTTGCAGTGAATGGCCAATTTCACTAGCGATTTAGTAAAAAATGCATGTCAAATGTTTAATTTTTTTGATGTAGATTATTTAAAAATTGAACACCCTTCAAGAACCAATAAGCCTTATTTTTATCAAAATGTATTTTAAGGGCTTTTTTAAGCAAATCGCAGCCGACACACGCATAGAGAGAGAGAGAATACGTGTGTTCTATAAATAGCACGCTCGGCGGCTTGCTCTCTCACGTCGAATGTGTATTCAGCATTTTTCTTTCACGGGGCATTTGTTTGTTATTTGACATCAGGATGCTTACTTCGCGTGTGCAAAGCTTGATAGTGTGGGTTTGGGCACCACTGGTATATAAGCTTCGGTCGAGCCGAAGTAAGTTTTCCTCTATTTGCTTCAAAAGTTGCGTTTTCAGTATCCATAGTATCTATTGAACCTAAAGAGGATGTGGTAGCAAAGCAACAAGAATGTAAGAGTAACCATTCCTCACATTGACCATTTTGAGTCCACTTAAATTGCCTTTGGTATCACATAAACCGCTGACACAACTGTACTTGCAGGCTGGGGCCAATTGGTGAAGCTAATTCAACTGCCTGCATCAGCAGCAATGCCAGCGATTACATTTTCGCAACAGACACAGCCTAAAGCCTTTGCTTCTTTTGGTATATTTCACAGCATATCCGCTACAACAACAGCAACAGCAGCAGCAGCAGCGCCTTAAACAGCAACCCAAATACACACCAGCTGCAACTCCTGCCGTTGCAACGCCCACACCAACACCCACATCAGCGACAGCAGCAACCCGCCAACCATTAGCCCATCAACAGCATCAGCTGCCCATCGTGCACTACAATCCAATTTACGTGCAGGCACCCGCTGAACAGCAACAACATCAACAACAACAACAGCAGCAGCAGCAGCAACAACATCAATTTGCCATATTGCCACGTTTTAGCAATAATAACCCAAAGGCGGCTTACAGTCTGGCGCATGAATCAATGCCACCAATTCATGTTGTTAGATTGTCAGCAGCGCACATCCCAGGCCCACCCATACACCATTATCATCACTATCAGCCACAGCAGCAGCAGCAGCAGCAGCAACTTTACCACGGCCCGCAGCAATATGAAACAACGGCAGCAACAGTAATTCCCCATGGTGCTGGTGCTGGTACAGTTGGCTCGCCAGCCATTATACCATATTTTAGCCATCCGGGTGCCGTGCATTATGGCACGCATTTGTATCACCCGGCAGCAGGAATAGCAACAGCAACACCAGCAACAGTCGGCCCCAAGCAAGCCGCAACAAGTGGAGGCAACGGCAGCAGCAGCATCAGCAGCGTCACTGCAGCGAATATTGTTAAATATCCTTAAAAGACGCCGGCAGCAACAGTCAGCAGACTGAATTACAGCTTCCGGTTTTAGGTGCACATCAATCCCTGATGGGCTAATGCATTCTCTAAGCCGCTAATTATGAGTTGTGGTTTCCATTTTTTTTTTTTTTTTTGCATGCTTTTTGTTTGCTTTTTTAACTTTTAATGAGTTTGGTTAGGTTCGAGTTGTTTTTTGTTTCATTTTGTTATGTAAATATTTGCAAATTTATATATGAACTCGCATATACTGTGTTAGCAATAAACTTGATATTTGTATTTCGAAAATAAATATATATTTACATAATAAAAACTATTTTCATATTAAGAGGGTTTACCTAATTGGAAATGGAAACAAAAATGTGTTCAACTTTTTCAAAAAACGAAAGCAGGAAATTTATTGTTCAAAGATATGTAAACAGAGCAACCCAAGTATAGACTAAGAAAACGCTCACCTAGCTGCTTCTTCGACAATGCAAATCATTATAAAAGTTAAATATGACAATCGCTGGTAAATCGTAAATCCCATGTTCATTAAGTGACTTAAAAGGGGCTTTCAACCTTCCAACAACTCGTTAACATGTTAAGCGTACTGTCATTTAATTGAAAACCATTTTTTCTTTCATTATTTTTTTTCGCAAAATATGATTAAGCGTTTAAGCATAAGCTGTGATGTGGTTGGATGCTGATCCTGGTCCGAGAGTGACAACCGCAGTGTTGGCTTCAATTAAAATGCCCATTAAGAAGTTGTGCGAAGAGTGTTTGCCGGTGTGTGTGTGTGTGTGCGCATGGCCAGGTGGCAAAGCTTTTAATGCCACTGTCGTTTTTTTTTCCCCCACAATTTCCTGTGAATTCATTAAATAATGAGCTCTGCCCGAGGATTATGCCATATTAAGAACGGCCAGCCGATGCGCATCATCAAAATCACGGGGCCGACGGATTCGTCGACCCGAAACAGAAAAGGGAAAAAAGAGTGGGACAAAATGCATGCAAAAGATAAACAACTTCCGCTGGGCGGCAGTGGGTTGACACTTGCATAAAATGCGCACTTCCGGTGAAAATGGCGGCACGCACCAAGCCACATGCTGCATGCCACACGCCCTCGACACGGACCGTTGACCGTATGGGTGGCCATGCTTGGCTTGTGGGGCACACTCACACACACACACACACATATGCCAGGTTTGTGGCATGTAATCTGAACCAATTAGGATATGCCCAACCAAAATGCACATCCTTCTGCGGGAGGATGAAGAAAAGCAGGGAGAATGAAAAAGAAAGAAAGGAAGGAAAGAAGGAAGAAGGAAGGAAGGAAGGAGGAAGAAAGAGGAAGGAAAGGAAAAGGAAGAAGGAAGGAAAGAAGGAAGGAAGGAAAAGGAAGGAAGGAAGGAAGAAAAGAAGAAAGGAAGGAAAGAAAGGAAGGAAGGAAGGAAGGAAGAAAGGAAGGAAAGGAAGGAAGGAAGGAAGGAAGAAGGAAGGAAGGAAGGAAGGAAGGAAGGAAGGAAGGAAGGAAGGAAGGAAGGAAGAAAGAAAGGAAGGAAAAAAAAGGAAGGAAGGAAGGGAAGGAAAGGAAGGAAGAAAGAAGGAAGGAAGAAGGAAGGAAGAAGGAAGGAAGAAGGAAGGAAGAAAGGAAGGAAAGGAAAGGAAGGAAGGAAGGAAGGAAGGAAGGAAGAAGGAAGAAGAAGGAAGAAAGAAAGAAAGGAAGAAGAAAGGAAGAAGGAAGGAAGGAAGAAAGAAGAAGGAAGGAAAGAAAGGAAGAAGGAAGAAAGGAAGAAAGAAGGAAGGAAAGGAAGAAAGAAGGAAGGAAAGAAGGAAGGAAGGAAGGAAGGAAGAAGGAAGAAGGAAGGAAGGAAGAAAGGAAGAGAAGGAAGAAAGAGAAGAAGAAGAAAGAAAGAAAGAAGGAAAGAAAGAAGGAAGAAAGAAGGAAGGAGAAGAAGGAAGAAAGGAAAGAAAGGAAGGAAGGAAGGAAGAAGGAAAGAAAAAGAAAGAAAGAAGAAAAGAAGGAAGGAAGAAGAAAGAAGAAAGGAAGAAAGAAAGAAGAAAGGAAAGGAAGAAAGAAAGAAGGAAGAAAGGAAGGAAGAAAGAAGGAAGAAAGAAAAAGGAAGAAAGGAAGAAAGAAAAAAAGGAAGGAAGGAAGAAAGGAAGGAAGAAAGGAAGAAAGGAAGAAGGAAGGAAGAAGGAAGAAAGAAGGAAGAAAGAAGGAAGAAAGAAGGAAGAAAGAAAGAAGAAAGAATGAAGAAAGAAGGAAGAAAGAAGGAAGAAAGAAGGAAAAAAGAAGGAACAAAGAAGGAAGAAAGAAGGAAAGGAAGAAGAAGGAAGAAAGAAGGAAGGAAAAGAAAGAAGGAAGGAAAGGAAGGAAGAAAGGAAAGAAGGGGAAAAAAAGAAAGGAAGAAAGAAAGGAAGAAAGGAAGTAAGAAAGGAAGAAAGGAAGAAAGGAAGAAAGAAAGGAAGGAAGAAAGAAAGGAAGGAAGGAAAGATGGAATGAAGGAAGAAAGGAAGAAAGTGTAACGGCTGAACGAAACGAAATGGAAATATACGGAACAGTGGCATGAATACCCCATGTCTCTTGTTGATCTATAACTGTTGCCATCGAATACATATTCGATAACTATATGTATGCATACATATGTGAGAGCGATCAAGCTAACTTTCGTCGTGGTTCTGACCATTCCCGTTTGTAGGAAGACCAAGAAAGGTGAAAAGTCTAATAAATCCACGTGTTTGAAGACATATTACCAACCCTATTGTGACATCATAAAGTCCAGCTTAACTATTGCGAGGAATTTTATCTGTGGCTAATCAATTGACACAAGCGCACACGCATAAGTTCTGCATACATATGTATACTCGTGTAGTGAGTGACGCTCTAATTCAGACTCCTGTCACATACTTATCTTCGAGACTCTGGAAAGAATAAAACCTTAAGTGACAACTGACTCTTTGAATATTGACCAGGTGAATATTAGTAACAGCGTTACATGAGTTCCATTTTAAACAAAGCTATATAGACCAGGTGCTTCCATAGCCGTTCACCAATTAACCATTTTGATTTAGTTATAAATAATTTGATAATGTACCCAAGTTTTGCTGTATAGTTACCACATGTTAAAACGCCTTAGTGGCCAAGACATATTAAGCCCTATCCATATATTTCTAAACATGATTCGAATTGAACGTTAATTTTGTTATTATCCATATTCATATCGTTATTATCTTCATCCTAGAGTTATTATATAAGCAACCATGAAAGCCGAGTTTGTGAATTATCAAAGTATTAAATGAATTATGAAGTTGAACAAGTCTAACTAGAGCAAATGGAATGGGGGTACCGAAATAAGTCGTCATCTATGATAAAAGTAGGTTAACATGTAACGAAGGAACCATTGTTAACATGGAAGGGTGGGTAATTGGGAAACATCAAACCCAATAGTATCTCCTAGTTCGTTATAACATCTATCGAAGGCAAGGTCAACAGTTCTCTGGTGATACCCAGTTACGTTCAGTGCAAAAAGATCCTCCCGTCCGACGAGCCCTAGCCGAAAGACTCAGAGTTGACCCAAGCTTGCTCTCATACGTGACCTACATAAAACAAAACTAATCCTGGCTGAAAAGAAAGAAAGAAAGAAAGAAAAGAAGAAAGGAAGAAAGAAAGGAAGGAAGGAAAGAAGAAGGAAGGAAGAAAGGAAAGGAAGGAGGAAAGAAAGGAGGAAGAAAGGAAGGAAGTAAGAAAGGAAGGAAGGAAGAAAAGAAGAAAGAATAGAAGGAGGAAGGAGGAAAAAGGAAGGAAAGAGGAAGGAAAGAGGAGGAAGGAAGGAAGAAAGGAAGAAGGAAGGAAGGAAGAAGGAAGGAAGCAAGGTAAAAAATTGTAAGGCTGGAGGGTAGAAAATAGGAAGGAGGAAAGCAGCAGCGAAGAAGGAAGTAATGAGGAAGGAAGGAGGCGAGAATGTAGGACGAAAAAAGAGGAATACAAGAGGAAGTAAGGAAGGAGGAAGCAGGAAAGAAAAATGGCGAAAGAAGGGAAGTAGAAAGGAAGAAGGAAAGGTAGTGAAGAAAGATACTAGAGAAGTAGAAAGTAAACAGGAAAGAAAGAAGTAAGTAAAAAAGAAAATGGTTATTAAATAAGAGAAATTAAAAAGAGTGTTAGGATCGACAGAAAAGAAAGAGAGATGAAGAAAACAGAGAAGGAAACACTGTGAAGAGGAGAGAGATAATTAAAACGAATCAAATATGGGTAAAAACAAGATAAAGGGAAATTGTCATTTAATATAAGAAAAGAAAAACATCAAAAGAGCGTCGAAGAAAGAAGAAAGATGGGAAAATTTATACAAAATCCAAGAAACACAGACGAGAGCAAAATGGTTTCAGGCCAAACCGATCCTGTGTAGACCATATCAAGACCTTGCGCATAATAGTGGAGCGGTCCACGGAATGGAGGTGTCCACTCTACTTACTGTTTGTGGATTTCGAGCGAGCATTTGACACTATCAAAAGGGAGTCCATCAGCATCATCTGGCCTCGCTCTATACTAAAAGTGTCTCCTGTGATGTCGATATTATTGCATTTAGCGAGACCTGGCTCAGCCCTGATATTTGCAATATTACAAAGTGACTTAAATGCTCTGAGTGCTTGGTGCCGCCTGAATCGTCTTCCCCTTAATAATGCTAAGTGCAATATTATGACTTTCCACAGAACTAAGCCGTATTTCTTCGAGTACACCATTCATGGAGAACCGTTAGATCGCATATTCAAGGTCGATGATTTGGGCATATTATTTGAGCCCAATTTGAGCTTTAACAGTCACATCTCTGTGGTTTGCAACAAGGCTAAGAGCGCTCTTGGATTTATTAAGAGATGGTCCAAAGAACTCCTTTACACCTCACTGGTGAGACCAAACCTGGAATATTGTTCTTGCCTCTGGTCCCCGCATTACCAACAGTACCAAGATCAAATCGAATCGGTTCAGAAACAGTTTTTGATTTTTGCCCTTCGTGGCTTAAACTGGGACACCACCATCCACACTACCGCCCTATAAACAGAGATTGCGCCTAATAGACCTCCCATCACTTAAATCCAGATGAATCTGCCATGCGGTAGTTTTCATCCAAAAGCTTCTGGCCGGTCAGATTGACTCAATTGCTCTCCTAAGCCTAATTAATTTGTCAGTGCCACTTAGAGCAACTGGACACTATATACCCATCTATCTACCGCCCCGCCTAACGAACTGTGCTCATCGGGACCCCATCCGTTGCCTGTACCTTGTTTACAATGAGCATTATCACCTATTTTTTTATAGATAGCTCTCATTAGACGTAAAGAACTCCTTGATGTCACTCCTCAACTAATACCCTCATGCAATGGTTAGTACATACTCTGACCACTTATGCTGTGAGTTGGACCATAGCTGGCACTGCCAATAAATTTGTCCCACTGGGTCAGAGTTCGCTATTAGCTTAATTCTTATGTAAATTACCTTAATATTTATTGTTTGACTGAACATTGTTAAACTTACCTCTCATAAACAAATATAAATATAAAAATATAAATATAATATGGAGCTGTCTTCATAAGTGCGGTATCCCGGATGGTATCATAATATGAAGACGCAAGCCTCACTGTTTGCTGAATACAGACTTAAACATAAATTTTTCAGAAACCGCTGGGAGAGAAAAATTGGCGTATATCAAGGACGCTACCGAACACAAAGATAAACGGCTTACCATTTATTTTTAATAGAATTATTCCACAAAAATGTTTTTGCAGCTACTCTTTATTTCTAAATATTAAAAAAACATCATCTTAAAGTACTTTTCAGTTTTTAACTAATTTTGATGAGCAGCGTAAACATGGAATAGGCACTTTTCATAACCTAAAAACAAAGAATGCGGTATTCTATTCATCTTCCTTGCCAACATTACTCACCATCAATAGCGTGGACATGGTCATGGGTATAATAACAGCCCGAATGGACGTGGAACGCTGCGAACGCATCAGCATAATCATCAGCAAGCGACGATACTCAATCGATTGATCGGGCCAATTGGTGAAGTATATGGCCAAAGATAACTGTTCACCTTCGTGGGCTACCTGCTCGGCTCCATAGCAGATTAACAGCGATTCCATGATGAGGGCACACATCATAATAAACATATTCAATTTTCGATATGGGCTAACCTCGACAAAAATTAGAAAAAAGCAGGCGAAACACAGGGAAAGGCTGGTGCACAAGAGCTGACACAAACAGGCCGGCGACAACGACGAATCCAAAATGCTGAGTAATCTGTAGAGAAAGCAAAATAGTTGACAAAAAAAAAAATAGTAATGCCAACTTACTTTAATACAATCTGATGATCTTTAATACATTCAATCAGCTGATCACCATCTTCCACTCGACCCAGACGCCAGCTCAAAGCCTTAAAGTGAGCAGCCACCATATTTAAATAGCTCAAGGGATAGGTATCGTTATTCATAGCCGCCAGTGAGAGCAGCACCATACCCGACATGTGCAGGCCCAGGGTGGAGAAATAGATTAGCTGATTCTGTTGATAATTCCAAGGGATCCAGACGGGCAGCATTAGCTTACGCTCTTTGGACATGAGTACAAATAATGATCCGGAACCCACGATCAGATAGAATACACGCAAAACCCATTTCAATATCGATTGTAAACGCTGTATGGCATCGCCTATAATCTGACGTTCAACCGTCGAACTCAGTCGTCCATCCAAGTGCCGCAGCAAATCATGACAACTCTTCAATTGTTGATGCACCCGCCATGAATTGATCAGTTTGAGCAGCTCGAAGAATTCGGGCAGCGACGAGGGCACAGATTCACAGAAAGTATCCAGCGTTTGGGCCAGCAACGGGTCCACCAACATTGTTATCGGCATGAAAACATGATAGATCAGAATATAGACCAACGCATAGATCCAATAGTAACGCGAGGCGAACGTATTGCCGGCTGGTGGAGGATGCAAGCCAAACAGACACCACAAACGCCAGTGAATGGTAAAGGCACGCGTTGAGTCCACGGTTAGCATGGTGTTGGCCAATTGAAGTGAAGTTCCAGTTCGATACTGACCATGGAAATTGCCAACAATGGGTCAGTTTCCCGTGGGGAAGTAATTGAAACGTGTGAATTAATTTTAAATGATAGATGAATAATTAATGAAATCGGTGCTATTTCAGTCGCCACCCACACACTAGAGTTGTCACTGAGCTTGGTTTCAGTCAAACAAAAAAAAATCGATTAAGTTGCTGGCCAATGTGTTATATGGCAGCTACACGATATATTCATCCGATTTGGATCCGGCAGGCCGGTATTGCCTGCTCAGTGAGAAAAACTGAGAGCGCGCATCTTTTATTCCTTTGCGACTGTTGTTGTTTTCAAATATCTATGGAGCAGCACATGTTTTTAATAAAGGGTGATTTTTTAGCTATTATCTTTTTGGCAACACTGGTTTAAACAGCTCACGCACGTTTCGTGTTTTGTTTCACTGTCAAACATCTTCAGTTTGGTCTATAATTTAACCATGAATCGTCTTACAAACGAACAACGCTTTCAAATTATTGAATTTTATTATTAAAATGCGTGCTCTGTTAAGAAAGTTCATTGCGCTTTTCTTCCATTTTATGGTCAGTTTAATCGTCCCACTGAAGCGACTATTCGGGCTATTGTGACTAAATTTCGCACCAAATTTACATTGTTGGACATTAAACCACCAACACGCTTACGTAGAGTCCGAACTGAAGAAAATATCGCAGCTGTATCGGCCAGTCTTAATGATGACCATCAATTATCGATTCGTCGCCGTTCGCAGCAATTGGGCCTCTGTTACTCAACAACGTGGAAAATTTTGCGGAAGGATTTAGGTGTGAAGCCTTTCAAAATACAGCTGGTGCAAGAATTGAAGCCGAACGACCTACCGCAACGTAGAATTTTTGGTGAATGGGCTCTTGGAAAGTTGGCCGAAGATCCACTTTTTTACCGAAAATTGTGTTCAGCGACGAAGCTCATTTTTGGCTCAATGGGTACGTAAATAAGCAGAATTGTCGATTTTGGAGTGAATATCAGCCAGAAGCATTGCAAGAGCTACCAATGCATCCAGAAAAAGTCACAGTTTGGTGCGGTTTATGGGCTGGTGGCATCATTGGACCGTACTTCTTCAAAGATGATGCGAATCGTAACGTAACTGTGAATGGTGAGCGCTACCGTTAGATGATATCCAACTTTTTTTGCCCAAAAAGTGCTTGACTTGATGACATGTGGTTTCAACAAGACGGTGCCCCCACAATTATAAAACTTACAAAAAAATTTTAATTCCTAAAAAAATCACCCTTTTGTTTAGGCTTTGCGGCAGTCACCAGTCAGTGAGTCAGTCAAATTGAACTCTTTTATATTTATAGATATTAAAATTCCATTGAAACAATTCAGGATTTATTTGAGCATCTTTATCTATATAATAGATTAGGGTTATATACCCGTCGCGCTTTGCTGCGCCTTCAACAGTGTAGAACCCGTATCAGACAACATCCTACCCACTTCCCGTCCACTTACCTCACACATTCCACCCACTTACCACCCACAACCCATGCACTTCCCACTCATTTCCCTGCCCACATCCCTTCCACTCCCACCCACATCCATCCCAATACCCGCCCTCTTCCCGCCCATATCCCACCCACTTCCCATCTGCATTCCACCCATGAATGGCATGACCATTAGTTTTTTGCATGCAAAATCTTCGAGCAATTTTCCGACCATTAAGTCAAATTTTCCATAATCGGAAAATCACATTCCAAACTGTCGGGTCACGCAGCCGATAATCTGTGACTCGTTTTCGTAATTTGTCCTATGGTGCAACTTAACGTAACTAAATGCATTGTTTTGACTTCATATTGCCCATCGTTTTCGCGTATACCTAAACAGCTGCTCTCATCAAATCACGATCTAACGGCTTGCATTCTCTCGCTTATCTATCTTCTTTCTTCTCACCTGTTTTTTGGGCAGCCGCTGGCCTAGCCTGCCCACACTCAAAGTCAGTTGCTTATCGTAGGTTGCAGCACAGATGAAAGAAATCTAGATAATAGGTTTGCTCGGTGCCTCTTCGCTGCCAGCTGCGCTGCTGTGGCGCTCAGGTTCGATTCTCGCCCTGTCTTGCTCTATCGGGGTTGTATTTTGTTTGCGTCAATGATGGGTTGGAGTGCTCGACCGAGCAAAGATGCAGTCTAGATATTTGATGGTCGTTGACTCTCCTAATACTTAAACTCATTTGCTAATTGGAGGTTCCAGATGACAGCCGGTTCCACTTCAAATCTGTAGCAATCTCGGCTCGCTAGTTTTCGCATCAAATAAAACCCGAAAATATTGAACAAAACAGTCTTACCTGTTGGAACTTATTTGCAAAATAAACTAACAAAAAAGGTTGTTAGTCAAACACAAACTATTTTTTATTCTATCCTTACAAATCGATTTTAAAGCCAATCGGATGAAAAATAGTTTTATTTATTCGATATGTAATCGTTTAAATAGAATTTAAAAATTTTTTGTTGTTGTTGTTGTTCAAGCGGTTGATTTTGCATTCCGGATCAAAGTTGGCCAAATATTAAAAACATAGGCCCCATGGTTGCAAAAATTTTTTGAGAACAGATTATCTAAATGTCAAAACGAAGACGGGGTTTTGTTCAGAACTGATGTAATTCTGGTGTGAACTAGGATATTTTGGATCGGTCAATAAAAAGCGGAGTTATGGGGCTTCGAAAATCGACTATTTCGACATTTGGGTGTTAGCTTTCACCGGCTTTTAGCTTTTTCAAAATTTTCAACATCGGACAAATAGTTCTTAAGATATTTGGGTTAAGGTGGGTCAAGACATGGTAAAAAAACATCCAAAAATTTCCAAGTATTTTTTTTTTTTTTTAAATTGCGTTAAAGGCCTGATTCCAGATGACAAAAATCATTTATGCCGAAGTTCAAAATAGAAACACTCTGAACTGATTTAAAATCTAAATGCAATTGCAAAGCAGTCTTATTTGCAAAAAAAAAGGGTATTATAATTTTGCCCAGAAGTTTGCAACGCATAGAAATATTCATTTCCGACCCTATAAACTATATATATTCTTGATCAGGTGACGAGCTGAGTCGATTGAGCTTTGTCCGCCGCTGTCTGTCCGTGTCCGTCCGTCTGTCTGTTTCTACGCAAACTAGTCTGTCAGTTTTAAAGCTATTGATCTGAAACTTTGCACAGAGTCTTCTTTTTACTGCACACTGCTAATATGTCGGAACCGACCGGATCGGATGACTATATCTTATAGCTGCCATAGGAACTATCGGTCGAAAAGTGGGTTTTAATGAATTACACTGGCCAACAGCCATTTTGGTCCAGCCTTATTGATGACAAATTCTGATTCAGTTTTGTGCACTGATTCCAAAACTGGTCTCGGTTTTTCTCCATCAGCTCTTGTTTTCAAGATATCGCGGAAAAACCATTTTGCTGTTTTTTTGGCTTTTAAAAAATTATGGAGGTTACACCGAGCAACAATATCTGTATTTATGAGCTCTATGCGACAGTATACATTCTAAGGTCGCCTAAAAAAATCAATGGAGCATCATCAGCAAACCCAAAAGCGCCTAAATTGGCCTTTGAAGAGAAATTTTCATCAAATTATAGCAAATTTTTCAAACTTAATCGCCGTGTACCAGCCATTTGGGGTGGTTGAATTTTAATTAAAACCACTTTAGCATGTAGCCCAATGGTTCTTCTAATTTCACAAATTTTTTTGCATATAAATCTTGTCGATGGACAAAGTTACAGGCGGTTAATCCCGAAAAAATGAATTAAATTTTATGGCAGGATTACTAGATTGATACACAAAAAGTGTATAGGAAATATTAAAAGACTACTTGATCTAACATAGACCTTACATTAATTGTCATGCAAATGTACAATAACATTCAATCAGTACTAGATTAAAACAATTTGCCACAAAATTCATATTTGCTTAATATCAAACAACCTCTCGAGAAACATTCAATTTTATGAATTGAGTCCACTGTCAAAAAAAAAAATAGTAAAAAAAAAAGGGGGGAAGCAACCTTGGGTTCGACCGAAGTTCAAGTTTATATAGCCTTGGAGCATGAAACATGCCTGCCAGTTTGTTATATGGCAGCTATACGATATATTCATCCGATTTTGATCAAACTCTCCATAATTGTGTTGAAACAGATAATATTCATAACTGGAAAGTATAAAGACGCCATCATTGAAAACAAAAAAATTACCTTAATTTGTGAAAATTTGTTTACATAATTCAATTAAAAGGTCTTTCTATGAACAATTTTTGAAAATCGGATTTTATTTTCGGGCCACTTAACTGTATGTAATAACTTAATTCAAAGTAAAACTAAAAATTCGAACTTCCAACTTATGACTTATCTCGTCAAATGTCGTGACAGACTCACAAAGTTATTCGCTTGCGAAATGGAGCGAGTTTTTGCACTACCTTGCAATTATTGCTCATTCCTCCAAATAATAAGAGTGGTCAACTTCCTCGTCATATACATTCGTTTCACAGATAGAGTCTTTACTGAAATCTCTTTCCGCCAGGCATTTGTTGAAGTTTGGAAAATCGTAATAGTCACAAGGAGCTTACTCCGTAGATTATAGTAATTGCGGTACTCATTTGACCCATTTGTAGCCTAATTCATAAAATTTTAATGTTTCTTAAGAGGTTGTTTGATATTAAGCAAATATGAATTTTGTGGCAAATTGTTTTAATCTAGTACTGATTGAATGTTATTGTACATTTGCATGACAATTAATGTAAGGTCTATGTTAGATCAAGTAGTCTTTTAATATTTCCTATACACTTTTTGTGTATCAATCTAGTAATCCTGCCATAAAATTTAATTCATTTTTTCGGGATTAACCGCCTGTAACTTTGTCCATCGACAAGATTTATATGCAAAAAAATTTGTGAAATTAGAAGAACCATTGGGCTACATGCTAAAGTGGTTTTAATTAAAATTCAACCACCCCAAATGGCTGGTACACGGCGATTAAGTTTGAAAAATTTGCTATAATTTGATGAAAATTTCTCTTCAAAGGCCAATTTAGGCGCTTTTGGGTTTGCTGATGATGCTCCATTGTTTTTTTTAGGCGACCTTAGAATGTATACTGTCGTATAGAGCTCATAAATACAGATATTGTTGCTCGGTGTAACCTCCATAATTTTTTAAAAGCCAAAAAAACAGCAAAATGGTTTTTCCGCGATATCTTGAAAACAAGAGCTGATGGAGAAAACCGAGACCAGTTTTGGAATCAGTGCACAAAACTGGATCAGAATTTAATACAAATAGGGCTGGACCTCACAAAAGTGGTCATTTTGTTGGCCTGTGTTATTTAATATATTCCAATTCAGAAGAATATTTTTAGAGCAATTGGATGGCATTTTTATTTATATAATCTTTTTGCAAAAAATCTTAAAAATATAGCAGACAGAACGTTAAACGTGATTGTGCACAGATTTCGTGCAATATCAAACGGGCAAACTTGCCCTAGTGCAAATGTGCACAACAAAGTGAACACCCTAAAGCATTGAGAATCGAGTTCTAAGTATCGAATACTGAGTATCAAACTATAAAAGAGTATCAAATATTTTCTTAAAATTGTTCTATTTCTTCTTTAACCTAAGTTTAACTCATTTCGTTGAGCAGCGTAAACATAGAATAGGCACTTTTCATAACCTAAAACCAAAAAAACACACGATATGGTACTTCACTCATCTGCCTGGCCAGCATTACTCACCATCAGTAGCGTGGTCATGGTCATGGGTATAATAACAGCCCGAATGGAGGTGGAACACTGCGAACGCATCAGCATAATCATCAGCAAGCGACGATATTCGATCGATTGATCGGGCCAGTTGGTGGAGTATATGGCCAACGATAACTGTTCACCTTCGTGGGCTACCTGTTCGGCTGCATAACAGAGTAACAGCGATTCCATGATGAGGGCACAAAGCACTATAAACATATTCAATTTTCGAAATGCGCTAACCTCTACAAAAACTATGAAAAAGCAGGCGAAACACAGGGAACTGCCGGTGCACAAGAGCTGACACAAACAGGCCGGCGACAACGACGAATCCAAAATGCTGAGTAATCTGTGGAGAAAGTAAAATAATTGCCAAAAAAAATAGTAATGCCAACTTACTTTAATACAATCTGATGATCTTTAATACATTCAATCAGCTGATCACCATCTTCCAGTCGACCCAGACGCCAGCTCAAAGCCTTAAAGTGAGCAGCCACCATATTTAAATAGCTCAAGGGATAGGTATCGTTATTCATAGCCACCAATGCTAGCATCAACATACCCGGCATATGCAGGCCCAGGGTTAACAAATAGATTTGCTGATTCTGTTGATAATTCCAAGGGATCCAGATGGGTGGCGTCAGCCTACGCTCCTCAGACATGAGCACCAGCAATGATCCGGTACCCACCACACAATAGAATACCCGCAACACCCAGTTCAATATCAAGTGTGAACGCTTAATGGCATCGCCTATAATCTGACGTTCAACCGTTGTACTCAGTCGTCCATCCAAGTGCCGCAGCAAATCATGACAACTCTTCAATTGTTGATGCACCCGCCATGAATTGATCAGTTTGAGCAGCTCAAAGACTTCGGGCATCGCCGTGGACACAGCCTCACAGAAAGTATCCAGCGTTTGGGCCAGCACACAATTCACAAAAATGGTCGTTGGCAAGAAAACATGATAGATCAGAATATAAACCAATGCATAGATCCAATAGTAACGCGCGACGAACGTATTGCCGGCGGATGGAGGATGCAAGCCAAACAGACACCACAAACGCCAGTGAGTGGTAAAGGCAAGCGTTGAGTCCACGGTTAGCATGGTGTTGGCCAATTGAAGTGAAGGTCTCGTTTGATACTGCCGCCAGCAGACACAAACCATGGCAAATTGCCAACAAAATGGGTCATTTTCATGTGAGGAAATTATGGAAATGTGTGAATTAATTTTAAATGAATGCAAGATGAATAAGTAATGAAAGCGGAGGGGTACTTGGTTATTTGGTGGTCACTCCCCGCTAAGGTTGCCGGATATTTAAACATATACATTAGGGGCATGATACAAAAAATAGAAGGTAGTGCAAAGTTCTATTGCTACGTCACAGACTCACAATATATTTAAAATATTTTTAAAATAAAAATTATAAAAAAAAAAACAAAAAAAAACCTAAAACGGGTCAAAAAATAAAATAAAAATTTAAAAAAAAATAAAAAAAATTTAAAAAAAAAATTGTAAGAGAAAGGCACATTTTTCTTCGCCCCACTATTTTAACGCTGACAGGAAAATTTCTTTGGCTTAAAGTTCTCAGAATAAGTTTAAAAACCGTCTTTAAGTTCTAAATGTACTGTATAAACCCGTCATGGGTAAATCAATGTTTTGGGCTGTACTTGAGCTAGCCTGAAACTATGTCGATAAAAACTTGAAATTTAACTGCCATTATCTTTAAATGTTTTTCCTCACGTTTCGTCAATATTTTAATTTACCCTTTTGATACTTATACATTAAGTGGCATAATGTAATAGTAAGAAACTTAAGCAAAGACAACGTTCTGAGCAAACTAACCATTAGAAAGAAAAAAAACTTAACAAAATTTGTATTTTTTAAAAAAGTTTACAAATGTGTTCAATATGCACAGCAACCAGTATCTCATTCAGAAAATGTTCCGATACCAAGATGTCCAAGTCCAACTGAGAGATATATTTCGCCAACATTTGCCACCGAACCTACAGATTTACACTTAATGTATAACCCAACCGAAGTTGAAAGCCCATTTCGTCACTTGGAGATTTCCCAAGCCCGTTTGAATACGATGGTACGACAGCTGAAATTATCGCAAAGACAAGCGATTTGCCTAGCACATCATCTTCGATCGGTAAATATATTGTCTAAAGATGTTAAGGTGTATGGGTACCGCAAAAGACAGGAGGAGCTTTTAGATTTCTTTGAGGTTAATGGCGACAATACTTTTTCGAATTGTAAAAATATTTCTGGTCTTATGCAATACATGAACTGTGAGTACAAACCAGAGCAATGGCGCTTGTTTATTGAATCGTCGAAAAATAGTTTGAAAGCAGTATTGCTGTATGTGGACAACACAAAAATCCGGTTCCAATCGCCATAAGCTCTAACACAAAGGTTATTTTCAAGATTATTTTCCCAACACAAAGGAAACTTACGAAGCAATAAAATTTATTTTGGACAGAGTTCAGTATCAGCAGCATCAATGGAAGATATATGCGGACTTAAAAGTTATCGCCTTGCTTACTGGTTTGCAGACAGGAAACATAAACGAGAGCGTAAGTTAAAGTCGGCTCTAACCGACTTCGATATACCCGTTACTCATGAAAAAACATTTTTAACAGTGTTCCCGCGTTCCTAAGTGTGACCATCCAAAAAGTATGCAACATTTTTTAGGGTGGTAGCGGGGAGGGCTTGGTTCACTTTTTTGCTTATAACTTGAGAACCGTTCATCCGATCTTTATCATTTCTTCGGCAAATTGATTCATTTTGCTAATTACTAACTATCTCTAGAAGGTACGAATCCTCTATCTTTAAAACTGTAGGAGATATAACTTTTTCCCAAATTGTGGGGGCGGGAGGGGGCGTGGCCAAAATTTGAAACAAACTTGATCTGCGTGCAGATAAAAGAAGCATTTGTCCCATACATGTCAAACCTCTATCTCTTACCATCTCTGAGATCTAGGTGTTCATACAGACGGACGGACGGACGGACGGACGGACGGACAGACGGACAAGGCTAAATCGACTCGGCTGTTGATGCTGATCAAGAATATATATACTTTATATGGTCGGAAATGATTCCTTCTGCCTGTTACATACATTTGCACGACTTTAGTATACCCTTTTTACTCTACGAGTAACGGGTATAAAAATATGTGCTTTATTTGTCATTGGGACACAAGGTACCGCGGAAACCAATATAGAATGCGTGATTGAAAGCTTCGCACAGAATTTCATTTAAATAAGGCAAATGTCTATGGTTGGCAAAAATTTCATAAAAGCATAAATCGAGATGGCGAAGCTTAAAGTTGGACCATAATTCCGACTGAGTAGCAGCTAATAGACATTTTGCTTCTTTCAGCACCACGTCCACATAAAGAAAATTATGAAGAACGCAAAAATTCTATAACTTGAGCCAATGAAAAAATTAAAGACCGTATAAACCACTAGAGATGGCGGAAGATTGGAAATGTTTGTGGATGACATGTTAGACGCTTTTAAAGAAATAGGTAGGATTAATCCTTAAAAATTCATTTCCTTCACCATCACAAGGACCATTTTGAGCAGCAAGTTCTGACTGAATCCGATGAGCATGGAGAAAGATATCACCAAGTAGCCGCTCCCCTTGAGCATTGGTACAGCGGCAAAAAGCTTGACTCGTTCCTTGCTGATTTGTGTTGGACATTGATAGATGAGTCTTATTAAATTTAATTTAAATATTGTGTACAAATTTATGATACTTATTAATAACTCTTATAAGATACAAAAAAAATAAAACAGCACACAATACACATAGTTAGTGTAGTTTTTTAAAAAATACAAATTTTGTTAAGTTTTTTTTTTTCTAATGGTTAGTTTGCCCAGAACGTTGTCTTTGCTTAAGTTTCTGACTATTACATTATGCCACTTAATGTATAAGTATCAAAGGGTAAATTAAAATATTGACGAAACGTGAGGGAAAAAACATTTAAAAAAATGGGTTAAATTTCAGTTTTTTCGACATATTGGCTATAAGGACACCCAAAACATTGATTTTGGGGTTTACAGTCATCTAAGAACTTAAAGACGGACTTATTCTGAGAAGCTTTGCCAAAGAAAGTTTACCAAAAAAGTCAACATTAAAAAAGTTAGAGAGCGAAGAAAAATGTGCCTTTCTCTTACAATGGGCCACTTTGATGAAAAACTTCAACAAAAAATTTTGTATAAACAGATTGTAACTCAAAAAAGTAATATGCAGTTCGAAATAGGAAGCCCGTCGAGTTTGGACTTGTCTTTTTTTGACTATCACAGTGTATTTAGTTCACTTATATTCAAAATGTTACACCTTTTATTTTAACTTATGTATAACTGGAAAATCAAATAATCAGCATTACGGTACGTATACACCAGTACATTCTTATATGGGCAGTAAGAGTAGGCGTGTCCAGAATTATCCAAATTTTTTTCCAGGTATTATGCATTTTATAAATACCTCAGTGCAATAAGTATATGTGCATTAACATTTTTGGAAAAACCTTGTTTTAAACCAAACGATTCAAGCCAAGTATATTTTTTTACTTATAGCTCTAGAGCCAGTAACTAAGAACTGCCTTACAGTACTTCAATATTTATTAACAAAAATTATTATTTAACAAATGTATTTCATTCTTAGGAAATAAGTATATGTGCATTTTATATAGTTCTTAAAATTTTGTATTAAGTTCAAACTTTTGATCAACTTTAATAGTTAATGTGCTTTCCTTTTGCCTCTAAGACTTTTGCAAGGCGGTTTGGCATGGAATCTGCCAGATTTTGAGAGTTTCATTGCTTATTAACTCCCATTCTGCAAGCAAAGCGTACTTTAAATGCTTAATTGAGTCGAACTGCCTCCCACCTTTATAAATCCTGGCTGAGAGGATACCCCAGAGGTCCTCAATTGGGTTCAAGTCAGGACTGATAGCCGGCCACTCCAGTACAGGTATTTTTCTTGAAGAAAAATAAGCCTTTGTGGCTTTTGATGTGTGGATTGGAGCGTTGTCCTGTTGAAAAATCCATCTATCTTCGTAAAGATCGTCTGCAAAATCTATTAATTCACTCTCCAGCAATTGAATATAGATTTCTGAGTTTGTTCTTATTGGAATAAAACATAGCCGAGACTTTCCTGCATATCCGAAACAGGCCCAAATCATCAGTGATCCACCGCCGTGATTCCTCTTATGGCGAGTTTCTCTTGGTTTTCTTAAGTCACGCCAATACTTATGACAGCCATCAGGACCATCAAGATTAAACTTTTTTTCATCCGAAAAAATAACGTTTCGGAATTCTTCGGTCCAAAATTTGTACCTGTCAGCAAACGCCAAACGAGCCTTAAGATGGCGTGGCAATAGCATCGGTACAGCCACCCGGGAACTATGTTTAAGGTTACAATTTTCAGTTAAAATTTGATGGATCCGTCTTCTACCGACATTGAGCTCTAAATGACGTTTAATGCCTGTACAAGACATTTGATTGTTTACAGCCAGGCGCTTAATCTCACGCTTGCACCTATCGTCGATGTGGCTCGGTCTGCCACTGCGTTTAATCTGACCATAGGAGCTTGGATTTTTAAGAAATTAGCTATCGTATTTCTGTGTCGAGACACTCTGGAAGCTATTTCAGTGATGGTAGCCCCACCTTCGTTCAATCCTTGGATTCGTCCGCGTTCCTCAGCTGATAAATGTGTTCCACGCGGCATTCTTAGGAAAATTTAAAAATTTTTTTTGTGTTTCTGCAACAACTACTTAATTTACTCTCAACTTTTCATTTTTTATCAAAACACATCCAATTTGTTGCACGCCGACCATTAAATGCACACTAATTGGTTTTTGCACATAAACTTATTTCCTAAGAAAATCAAATCTCGCCACTCAAATGTGTGATAACGGTACTAAGAATGATGACCAAAGAAGAATTATGCAAAAGCATTCTAAAAAATAAATAACAACAAAAGACTTTTGCATACCTAGAACATATGTTCTGTTACTATTGAGGAAGAGAGAAACGAAAACATATTTGCACATATACTTATTGCAATTACTAACTATCTCTAGAAGGTACGAATCTGCCTATCTTCAAAACTGTAGGAGATATAACGTTTTTCCAAAATTGCGGGGGGGGGGGGGGGCGTGGCAAAATTTGAAATTAAATTTGATCTGCGTGGAGATAAAAGAAAAATTTGTCCCATACATATCAAACCTCTATCTCTTACCATCTCTGATATCTAGGTGTTCATACAGATAGACGGACAAGTCTACATCGACTCGGCTGTTGATGCTGATCAAGAATATATATACTTTATATGGTCGGAAATGAGTCCTTCTGCCTGTTACATACATTTGCACGACTTTAGTATACCCTTTTTACTCTACGAGTAACGGGTATAAAAATTTAAGGTTCTACCGAGAATTGAAGTCGGATTCAAAGTCGAGAGTTCTTATTACAACACCATTGAAAATATAATTTAACATGAAATATTTAATTTATTTGTTCGACACTTTTGTAAAAGGTCTCTGTCTTTAACGCCTTCTCGAGCCCATCAAACCTCAATATATCTTATTTTGGATTTTTTGATAAATTTTCTATAAAATATACAGAATTTTTTGAGCCACGTTGTGCAAAGATCGTCATATGTTGAAAATCGTATGGAGAAAAGTCCGGTCT
>JAEIFU010003795.1:0-23951 GCA_018904235.1 Lordiphosa stackelbergi | reverse complement strand
ATTTAATCCATGCAAATAAATATGGAGCAGGAATCGAATGTAATTTTGGTCGGTAGACTAAGGGCCAAATATTGACAAAACAAGCCCATTTCCAACGAAGAGATGCGTTTTATCCACGCTCTTATATGGGACTAAGTTTGTACGCCTGTCCATTTTGGAAAGTGCGACGTAATGTGGCTCGCAAGATGGGTCAGCGTGGTCCACGAGCGGGATTCCGCATGAAAGCATGGACCTTCTAGTCAGATACTGCCGACATAACAGTGGAGAACTTTTTGTTTGACCATTTGAGCAACTATGGTCGATTCGCTAAACTCAAGGCACTGCTACGTGGAGACCGTTTTGAATCGATAAAAGAAATAGACCCCCAAACGAAGAAGGAATTGAAGCCTGCACCGGAAGAAGACTGCAGCAAATTTTTTCAATTGTAAAAAACCTTGGCACAAGTGTAAGGCAGACTGGGAGACTACTTTGGAAATGAAATGAATTTACAAAAATAAATAAAGATTTTTGATTTATAAACAAATTCCCACTTTTTCACATATAAGTATAGTAATCCTAATTTTTTTAGATCCTGAAAGAATGGAATTATCAAGTGGACGATAGTCTGTGTATAAGAAGCGCAGTGATTTAGACTATTTCGGAAAAACGGCTGCAACCTTGATGCGCAGCATTCCAGTTCAGTTCGTGTGGGACCTCACTTAAAGAATATCTGATATCCCAAGTTGAATTACTGCTGAAACTTGCTTTCATCAACTGCCATGCACTTGAATAGGGACAAGCATTTTAACGCGAATATACAACTATTTGACTGAAACAATCAAATTGAATCAAAAGGCAAATATTTTTTAGCATTCAGTACTTCATTCTTTATTGAATTAACAAAAAACGAGAAAGGCAAAGCTAACTTCGTCTGTACCGAAGTTTTGATACACTTGAAATAGCTTGTCACAACGGTTAGCGACTTCGACCAAACTTCGCAGATCAGCTTAAAAACATTACATATTACCCATGACCGTGTTTGAGAGCGGTAATATTGAGAACAAACCAGTTTTTCTCACTAAAACCCATTTTCCGAACGAACATTTGTATGGCAGCTACAAGAAGTAGTCATCCGATCCGGTCGGTTCCGACATATTAGCAGCGTGCAGTATAAAGAAGACTCTGTGCAAAGTTTCAGCTCGATAGCTCCAAAACTGAGGGACTAGTTCGCGTAGAAACAGACAGACGGACAGACGGACGGACAGACAGACGGACAAAGCTTAATCGACTCAGCTCGTCATGCTGATCAAGAATATATATACTTTATGTGGTCGGAGATGATTCCTTCTATGCGTTGCAAACTTCTGGGCAAAATTATAATACACTTTTCAAGTGTATAAAAATTTTTTTAAATAAACGAAGTCTTCTGTTAAAAAAATTTTTTCAACGAGCTCTTCAAAAATGGCATATTTTTATCATGCACTTGAATAGGGACAAACGTGATTTCATCATTCTGAGTAAAACTCCGTGCAATGAAGTTGATAGTCATCATATAAACGTTTTAAATAGAAAAAATTAGTATGGTGGGCGGTAAAGCACTAAATGATGAAGACAAATGCAAAATAATGGCTTTTAAGGAGTGAAATGAAAATTGCTGAAAAAAATTGGAATAAGTTAAAGTGTTGTATGCAATTTTCTTAAAAACCCATCAAATTATGGGAATAACATGAAAGGCCGCACCAAAAAAACATTTTCACGTACTGCAGAGCAGCGAATTGTTCAAAAAGCCTTAAATTTACACTGTTCAGCTTCGAAAATCATTTAAAATTACAATTAAACGCAAGTGTCGATACGGTACGGAGAGTTTTACATAAAGCTGAACATCTAATAAGATTAAAATTAAAAAACCCACCACTTAATACCCAAAGGTAAGTCCTCGTCAAGTTTTTGCTCGAAATTATATGACTCGAAAGAAGGAATGGCATACCGTGGAGTTTTCAGTTAAGAAACGCTTCAACTTGTATGGAAATAATGGTTTTACCTATTATTTCCATGATATTCGATAAGAAGAACACTTTCTGTCGCGTCATTATAGCCGTGAGAAGGTGTTATGGTGTGGGGTGTGCCATCTGATAATAAGACATGCCAAGTCATATAATTTCGAGCAAAACTTGACGAGAATCTTTATGTGGAAGTGGGTTTTTTTAAATTTAATCGTGTTAAAGTTCTTTAGTACGATTTAATCTTTAGATGTTCAGTTCATCTACAACTCTCCGTACCGTATCAACACTTTCATTTAATTGCAATTTTGAATCAATTTTGGCTGAGTGTTACTATTTTCTGCAACTTTTTGAACGGTTCGTTTATGTTCTGTAGTACGTGAAAATGTTTTTTGGTGCATCTTCAGTTATTCCCATAATTTTGTGGGTTTTCAAGAATGTAGAAAATTTCTACAGCAATTATATGTACTCAATTTCCTCTATAAAAAAATAAATTATTTCATTCTGGCCTATCTATAAATATCTAATTTATTACAAATATTATTTAAATGTTTATGGGGGGTTTTCTCAGTATCGACAATACGTTACACCTATCAAGTACGTAAAAAAAATTATTAATATGCCATTTCAGAAGACGCTCGTTAAAAAAAGAAGATAGTTTGTAACAGAAGTATTTATTAAAAACACTTTTGTTTATTCAATAAGAATGAAGTACTGAATGCTAAAAATATTTGCCTTTTGATTCAATTTGATTGTGTCAGTCAAATAGTTGTATATTCGCGTTAAAATGCTTGTCCCTATTCAAGTGCATGGCAGTGTATTTAGTAAATATTATTTGCATATTGTTTTGGTTATAAAAAAAAAATTTTTCAATGGTCTTTAGTACCTTTTTGTCAAATGGTTTGACTTCAAACCAAGTCTACGCCAACTACTTAAAAATTAAACATGTAGGCAAGGGCAACAGTACGTATGAGTGATAAACTTTGAATACAAGTCGCAGACCCTAAAACTAACTTTTTCTCAAAAATTTTTTTGTGATGCCTTTTTTATTAGTATGGCGTTACATTTTAAATATAATATTTGGGAGCTAATTTTTCAACAAACCGACCCACTTTCTACTGTAAAATATAATTTGGGAGCTAAAGTTAACTTCCGTGCGAGGGTTAGATGAGGATTTTCGATATACATTAATGCTAACGCTCCAAAAAAAAGGGAACGGTTTAGGCTCAACAGTTCATTAATTTAGAAGATTCCGTTTCGCTCGACACACAAAAAAACAACAACGACAACGGTTCGGAGGGCTTCGGTTTGCAGCCTTGGTTAAAATCAAAGCTCTGAATATTGTTATTTAGGGCAGAATTCGATCACTCCCTACTGTTATGACAAGTATGATCAGGTAGGTCAGTCCTCCAGCAGAGATGTATGTCAATCTGCTGTATGAAATTATCTGCCACCATGCATTTGGTTCCGCTCGACGACGTTCCGCAGCATTTAAAAAAGCCACACAAGAAAAATAAACGCAAAAAAGATAACAACTTCAACAGCTCAAACCAAACAAAACAATTATTGCAATTGATATCTGTATTGTATAATACGAGTTTATATAAACATTGTACTTACTTTGGCATCATCTGAGCCCCGATCAATGCCTCTCAGCGGTTCACATTCGGTGGCATTGTATTCCATGATGGTGACGCAGGTTTGATATAGAATCTGGTTTTGATAAACCGCCCCTAAAAACCCAAAATTAAACAAAATCAATTTCAATTGAACAACTTAGTACATGGATGACACATACCAATTAGGTATCTAGCAAAGAAGATGAGAAATACTGCGGGTTCCAAAATGAACCAGCGATAGCCCTTGTCTGCTTCTACGGGAAGAGGCTGTGGCGGCAGAGGTACCTCCTGCTGTTGTTCCTCTTCTTCATGGGCCGCCTCCACCTCGGGAACCAAGGCTTCTGTATCGGGACGTGGTGGCATTTTAAACTGAACTTTTTGTAATGACGTTCTCTGGGAACAAAGAAACTAGCAACTCATTCTAAACCAAAGTTAGAGATAAGAAACGAGCAGGCAGCACTTGCTAGCGCTTCAAAGTCGAGCGAGACACTGACCAAACTGCTGACTGTGCTGCGGGGCGAGTTAAAGTTGTACTTATACTAAGTAAAAATAATATCAATTGTTACAATACAACGACAGACAAACATACAAAACTTTCTAAAAAATAATCTCCTCCCCCTCAAGAACAGCTGTTTTCTGTTTACCAGCGAAACGTGAGAGCTGCCAACTTGCTTCACATAAAAACGGCAAGTTTTGGACTTGTTTTGGTATTTTATTTATTTAAATTTAATAGCGACGTCGTTCACGCTCACGTCCACCGCGGTCTCTTTCTCGGTCACGCTCCCGCTCCTCTCTCTCTCCCGTTCCCTTTCTCTTTCCCGCTCCCGGCGTTCACGCTCGCCATGTCTATCCCGTTCTCGATTTCTTTCTCGTTCTCTATCCTGGCGACCTCCTGCTGCGGGACGACGATCTTTGTGGTCGTCTTTATGGCGTACCTGTCTCTGTCTCTGACGATCATACTCCTCCAGCTCATCGTAATAGTCCCGGGAACGAGCTGGAGCCGCCACTGCCTGTCTACGGTCACGCTCCCTTTCTCTACTCCTAGATCTTCTATGAGTTGTCTCGCCTCGCTCATCAGCACCCGCCGCCGTTGTCTTTTCATCGTCGCTGGCCACCTCATCGTCCAGATCTTCATCCAGCACCGACACCTTCGGCTCAATCTCATTGTTCTCCTCCAGTATGGTACGTTTCTGTATGCGCGGCAATATGATGTCACAAACGCGATCCTGACGCAACAGTTCATCAATATACTCGTCCATATACACAATCTCACAGGCCAACAAAATGACCACTTTTGTGAGGTCCAGCCCTATTTGTATTAAATTCTGATCCAGTTTTGTGCACTGATTCCAAAACTGGTCTCGGTTTTTCTCCATCAGCTCTTGTTTTCAAGATATCGCGGAAAAACCATTTTGCTGTTTTTTTGGCTTTTAAAAAATTATGGAGGTTACACCGAGCAACAATATCTGTATTTATGAGCTCTATGCGACAGTATACATTCTAAGGTCGCCTAAAAAAATCAATGGAGCATCATCAGCAAACCCAAAAGCGCCTAAATTGGCCTTTGAAGAGCAATTTTCATCAAATTATAGCAAATTTTTCAAACTTAATCGCCGTGTACCAGCCATTTGGGGTGGTTGAATTTTAATTAAAACCACTTTAGCATGTAGCCCAATGGTTCTTCTAATTTCACAAATTTTTTTGCATATAAATCTTGTCGATGGACAAAGTTACAGGCGGTTAATCCCGAAAAAATGAATTAAATTTTATGGCAGGATTACTAGATTGATACACAAAAAGTGTATAGGAAATATTAAAAGACTACTTGATCTAACATAGACCTTACATTAATTGTCATGCAAATGTACAATAACATTCAATCAGTACTAGATTAAAACAATTTGCCACAAAATTCATATTTGCTTAATATCAAACAACCTCTTAAGAAACATTAAAATTTTATGAATTAGGCTACAAATGGGTCAAATGAGTACCGCAATTACTATAATCTACGGAGTAAGCTCCTTGTGACTATTACGATTTTCCAAACTTCAACAAATGCCTGGCGGAAAGAGATTTCAGTAAAGACTCTATCTGTGAAACGAATGTATATGACGAGGAAGTTGACCACTCTTATTATTTGGAGGAATGAGCAATAATTGCAAGGTAGTGCAAAAACTCGCTCCATTTCGCAAGCGAATAACTTTGTGAGTCTGTCACGACATTTGACGAGATAAGTCATAAGTTGGAAGTTCGAATTTTTAGTTTTACTTTGAATTAAGTTATTACATACAGTTAAGTGGCCCGAAAATAAAATCCGATTTTCAAAAATTGTTCATAGAAAGACCTTTTAATTGAATTATGTAAACAAATTTTCACAAATTAAGGTAATTTTTTTGTTTTCAATGATGGCGTCTTTATACTTTCCAGTTATGAATATTATCTGTTTCAACACAATTATGGAGAGTTTGATCAAAATCGGATGAATATATCGTATAGCTGCCATATAACAAACTGGCAGGCATGTTTCATGCTCCAAGGCTATATAAACTTGAACTTCGGTCGAACCCAAGGTTGCTTCCCCCTAATTTTTTTACTATTTTTTTTTGACAGTGGACTCAATTCATAAAATTGAATGTTTCTCGAGAGGTTGTTTGATATTAAGCATATATGAATTTTGTGGCAAATTGTTTTAATCTAGTACTGATTGAATGTTATTGTACATTTGCATGACAATTAATGTAAGGTCTATGTTAGATCAAGTAGTCTTTTAATATTTCCTATACACTTTTTGTGTATCAATCTAGTAATCCTGCCATAAAATTTAATTCATTTTTTCGGGATTAACCGCCTGTAACTTTGTCCATCGACAAGATTTATATGCAAAAAAATTTGTGAAATTAGAAGAACCATTGGGCTACATGCTAAAGTGGTTTTAATTAAAATTCAACCACCCCAAATGGCTGGTACACGGCGATTAAGTTTGAAAAATTTGCTATAATTTGATGAAAATTGCTCTTCAAAGGCCAATTTAGGCGCTTTTGGGTTTGCTGATGATGCTCCATTGATTTTTTTAGGCGACCTTAGAATGTATACTGTCGCATAGAGCTCATAAATACAGATATTGTTGCTCGGTGTAACCTCCATAATTTTTTAAAAGCCAAAAAACAGCAAAATGGTTTTTCCGCGATATCTTGAAAACAAGAGCTGATGGAGAAAAACCGAGACGAGTTTCTATTTATGGTAAATGGTTTTTCTTCGGGGCCCCAAAAAAACGAAAAAAAAAAAAATAAATAAAGATAAGTCTTTGGCAAAATGTTTGGCGGCAAGAAGGAGGTGGCCCCCTCCACGGGCGAGGCAATACAAAAGCTCCGCGAGACGGAAAATATGTTGATTAAGAAACAGGAGTTCCTCGAGTCCAAAATTGAGGAGGAACTAAACACCGCACGTAAAAATGCCTCCAAAAACAAAAGAGGTAAGTGTTACGGCAACTTTAACTTTCCCAAAAATAGAGTCATCCATCCAACCACCCCAGAGCTGGGGAAAAATTATGACTCATTGTTTGTTGTTGCTTTTGTTTTTGTATGGAGCTTTGCTAGTTTCTAGAGATAAAGACGCTTGCGTAGATCTATCCCATTAAAAACGATTTGTATTTCTTCGACTTTTTTTCGCCTACCATTCGATGCCCCCGGATATGGGACCACAAAACAATCAGAACGTAATATAAACATTCCTTTGCCATAACAAATAATTAATGTAGCCCATGGGAAACTGTGGAGTAATTCGAGACCCAAAACAAACAAAATTTGTCAGCACATTTTGAACTTGCATTTGCCCCTCACACTCATTCACTTTGTCTTCAATCTCACTTTATTCCAGTGGCTTTGCAGGCTCTAAAGAAAAAGAAGCGCCTGGAGAAACAGCTGCAACAAATCGATGGCACCTTATCCACCATTGAAATGCAACGAGAGGCTCTGGAGAGCGCCAACACGAATACTGCCGTCTTGACCACCATGAAGAATGCAGCCGATGCCCTCAAGTCAGCGCACCAGAACATGTGAGTATTCCTTTAAGCTGGTGACAGCAGCAAACCCCTAAAATAATTCTTTGGTTTGCCTCTAGGGATGTGGACAAGGTTCATGACATGATGGATGACATTGCCGAGCAACAGGATGTGGCCCGTGAGATATCCGATGCGATTTCCAATCCTGTGGCCTTTGGTGCCGATCTGGATGATGAAGATCTGGAGCGGGAATTGGATGAACTGGAACAGGAGAACTTTGATAAGGAAATTATTGGTATACCCGAGCCTGCGCCCACATTGCCCGAAGCCCCCACAGAAGACTTGCCCGAAAAGGCCAAGGAGAAAAAGAAGGCTCCGGCTCAGGTAACTGCAGCTACAGCAGCGGATGATGGTAAGTAATGGTGATCTGTAGACTATATATACACAAGAATTATCCATGCCCCCTTTTACAGATGATCCCGACATGAAGCAGCTCTTGTCCTGGGCCAACTAAAGATGAAATCTCCTCCCACACACACACACGAGCTGCTCTGCAAACGTTTATCCCCACAAATCCCCATGTTTTGTTTTATTATTAAGCAAAAATTTTTAGTTTACGAGCGAGGAAATTAACAATATTAATGCGATTTACACCCAGAATTATGTAAAATAAAAGTAAGGCCTAACTCACACACGTAGCCAGAAGATTGAAAGAAAGTAAAACAAATTCTATAAAATAATGTTATTTTTTTTTAAATATTTCTGGAGCCAGTTCTTGCGTTTAGTTTGTTTCTTCAATCAAAACTCAAATATCCAAAAATAAAACGAAAATATCAATGGCTTTATAGTAAAATGCATTTGAAATCAAAGCAGGTTGATCAATTATTTTTAGTAGTATTTTGAAATGGAATTTCTAACACCTAAACTGGTCATAGTTTTCATAAGAGTTCTTTTAGACGTTCTGGTAATTGTTTAATGTATAGTTTTTCTTGATTAAGTTCGTTTTGTTTTAAATATAATCACAGATTGTAACAGTTCAAGTGAATTTTGAAAATATTCGATCGGAATTCTAACAATTTGACAATTTTGGTTGTGTTCATCAACAATTATGGACTTTCCAAAAACTTGTAGATAAGAATTCCTAATAAAATCGCCTTTAGAAATAGCTCAATTCTTTTGGATACCGGAATCCAAAGATAATTGAAAACATTAAAATAGTGAAAGCTAAAAATTAAATTTAAAAAATTAAAAAAAATAAAAAAAAAATTATAAAAAAAAAAAAAAAAAAAAAAAAAAAAAAAAAAAAAAAAAATAAAAAAAAATAAAAATACATTTAAAAAATAAAAAAATTTTTTTGTAATAAAAAAAAAAAATGGCAAGGGGGAGGGATAACATTTAAAAAAAAAAAATTTTCTCACAAAAAACTTTAAAAACGATCTTTTGTATGGCAGCTATACTATATAGTTGCCCGATTTTTATAAAAACTTGCTGAAATTATGTGAAAGCATAGAAAACTTATAAATACGGGGGTTGGGAGCGATAGCATTGAAAACAAAAAGTTTTTCTCACTAAAACTACTTTTTCAACCGATCGTTCCTATGGCAGCTATATGCTATAGTCATCCGATCCGGCCGGTTCCGACAAATTTGCAGCGTATTTATACCAAAAGACTTCGTGCAAAGTTTGGTTGAGATAGCTTTAAAACTGAAGGAATAGCATAGAAACCGACGGACGACGGACATAGTATATCAACTCAGCTCGTCATGCTGATCAAGAATATATAACTTAAGTGGTCGGAGATGTTTCCTTCTGTGCTTTACAAACATCCGGACAATTTTTAATATACCCTCTCCAAGGGTATAAAAAAAGCTAACAGTTAGACAACACTTTATAGTATGCACTATATAGGGTCATAACCGAAATTAGAATATGATGGGCAAGCACATACTTCCCCTTTCGGCAACTTCAATCTTCTAGATAGGAGCCATGTGTCAGATAAACAGAATTTACTCGATTACACAGTTTTTCAAATAAAATAATAGAGGAAGCTAACTTCGGCTTTACCGAAGTTTATATACCCTCGGAGCATGATATAAGCTGCCAGTTTTTTATATGGCTATACGATACATTCATCCGATATTGATCAAATTCTCTAAAATTGTGTTGAAACAAATAACATTCATATCTAGAAAGTATAAAGACGCTACCATTGAAAACAAAATAGGTTTTCTCACTAAGACTTTTTTTAGACCCATCTTTTGTATGGCAGCTATACTATATAGTTGTCCGATTTTGATAAATCTCAGGGAAATTATGTGAAATCATAGAAAACTTATAAATACGAGGGTTGAGAGCCATAACATTGAAAACAAAAAAATTGTTTTTCACTAAAACTAGATTTTTCGACCGATCGTGAAACGATATTGTTTAGAAATGATATGAGAAAATAGAGGAAGCTAACTTCGGCTGTACCGAAGCTTATATACCCTTGGAGCATAATATATGCTGCCAGTTTGATATATGGCTATACAATATTTTCTCATCAAAAAAGTTTTTCTCACTAGAACTACATTTTGGACCGATCGTTCCTATGGCAACTATATGCTGTAGCTATATGCTGTGTAGTGGCAGCTATAAGATGTCAATTTTGATAAATCTCTGTAAAATTATGTGAAATCATAGATAACTTATAAATACGAGGGTTGGGAACGATAGCATTGAAACCAAAAAGTTTTTTCACTAAAACTAGTTTTTCGACCGATCGTTCCTATGGCAGCTTTTTACGCTATAGTAATCCGATCCGGCCGGTTCCGACAAATAGCAGCGTATTTGTACCAAAAGGAGATAGCATAGAAACAGGCGGGGGGACAGATGGACATGGCTATATAAACTCAGCTCGTCATGCTGATCAAGAATATATATACTTTATGTGGTCGGAGATGCTTCCTTCTATGCGTTACAAACATCCGGACAGTTTTAGTATACCCTCTACAAGGGTTTAAAAATCTGCACATACTTTTCACGGGACCCAGCACATACTGTTGGGCTATTCGAGTATAGCATTTCCTCATACTTAGTTTTCTCCTAACACCCCCAAAATCTGAAGTTATAGCCCAAACACCGCTTTTTGCTATTTTACCTAAAATCAATTGATATAATAAGCGACTGGACTGTCAGATTGTTCATAACTTTATCAATTCCGATAGCGACGAGACGAATCTAATACATTAGAATCAATGGTTTGACAAATTTACCGCGATGGCTGAGAAATGCGGCTTACAGATCTGGCATTTTCAACTATTTTGAGCTATTTGTAAACCATCACTGGATTAAACATTTTAATATGTGCGATATGTCCTTCTGAGTACATATAGACAATCGATTTTTAATACTTAAAATGCATTATTATATAAACTTCCACGTTTCACGATTTCTGGGCCAAGATTAATGCTCTCTAATCTACAGAGCCAAGTTAAGCTATTTTGTGGAAACAGCATAAACCACCCTTATGTTTGCTTATGCGGGCTGTTGTTTTAACTCACTTCAAAGCGAGCCAATTACACTTGTTGCGACGTCAGTTTATGCGGGTTCTGGCCTCAAATGAAGGCACCGAGCATTGATTTTAACACAGCCCAAGCGGGCTATGCACTACTGCTTAAGTGCAGCTGATGTCACTTTCTTCTCATTTTTACTTGGCGTGGCCGGCCCTTTTTGGTTCTTGTTTGGTATTTAATGGTTCGTCCATCCTGTTACCTGCTTGAAGAATATAAAATTGTTTATCATTGGTCATCCATGGTATTTTATCGCGGTTTTGTATTATTACAATCATGGTTAAGCAGTTATCATTGGACCTTATTTGTTGACTTGAAAAGTAATTTCTTAAGTATTACCCGGTTATATTATCATATAAAACACTTAGCAAAATTATTTGCATTGGACCAGATATGGTAATTTCGAAAGTATATTTTGGCTGTAGCACTGTGTGTTCGTTAGTTAGTTCATGTGACAGATAGTGCTATAATATATAAATATAATTAATCGGTCCTAAATTGTTAGTTTATCTGACACAAGAAGCTATGTAGAAGATAGAAAATCTTTCCGACATATATTGAGCCCATTCAGTAGATAATTCCGATTTACGATTTGTGATTTATGATGGCCGATTTTACCTGCTGAATACAGTGATTGCCTATTGGGATTGGAAAATTTGACAATCATGTTTGCTGAATAGAAATCGAACAAAGCGATGATTGGTTAACGATTGCTGGTCAGATGCAGATATTCATATGAAATTTTCTATTTAACAAATCCACAAATATTGAAGATTTTGTGCGAGAAACACGAAGTGATAGTCAAACATTTCAGCATGAGTAACAAGCAAACGAACAAATTCCTCATGAAAGAACAAAAAGCCGAAAGCACGTTTCGTGAGAGAGCAAGCCGCCGACTCTGCTATTTATTGAACACAGCATGCGTGTTAGTGCGACGCCGGCAGAATAGAGTTCCAATCCCAGGATAAGCTTGGATGGGCACACTGTAAAAGCACAGTATGCAACAATTTCTAAGAGACTCTGCAATCAAATGGTAGTCGCTAATCGGAATTATCTGCTGCATACGCCCAATGTGGGGTTTTGCAGTTCCGATCCCTAAATTTTGAACGCAGCCAGCATGAAGTTTTTTGAAAATCGCCAAATAACATTTTTATTACCTCAACATTTTGATTTGCTTTCATACAATTTACACAAGTATACAGTTTGACAGATCCAAAGAGGAAGGGCAGAATAAAATTGTGGAAGAATTTGTAACTTCGAACTTTCTAGGAGAGCCGTGCAGATAAAGAAACATGAACATCTTTGACCAAGTCAAGCAGTTCTCTAAGAGACCTGAAACACTAAAACGAAAGCAAATCGAAATCAGCTTCGAAGCTGATTTTACGAAATCAATTAGTATGAACTTAATTTCCTTGCATTTTCTGGGCACACTGCTCATTATGTATATGTATGGAGCAGCTGTCATCAGCTGTTTTACGAAATCAAATCGAAAGCAAATCACTTTCAGGAATACCACTATTGTTGTTTTTTTTACAACGAAATGTCGAAATCGAAGCAGCAAATGTTTGAAAGTGTAAGGAAAGTAGGGCCAAACTAATTGACTTCACAAAAATCAGATTTGAGGCTAATACGAATTAACATTGCGAATGTTCAACATTTTCTGGGGCTGCGACCTTTGATTTTTTTACATTGAGCGAAATAGTTGCAAACTTCTTTTAGCTTTTTTTGTTTACATTAAATTAAAATGGACAAAACGGAAACGAGAAGGCCAAGCTAACTTCGCCTGTGTCCTAGCAAAAGGTTTGAAACATCAGAGTTTAAAACAGCTAGCATTAGAATTAAACTATTTTTCTAAATAAATCCCATTTTCCAACCGCTGTTTCATATGACAGCAATAAGATATAGTCGTCCGACTTTGGCCAAAATTCGCAAATCTGCGCGAAAGCATATATAATAATAATCGCCGAGTTTGAAGACGTTAACATTAAAAACAAAAAGGTTTTTCTAACAAAGACACATTTTTCGACCGAAAGTTCCAGACAGACGGACGGACAAAGCTCAATCGACTTAGCTCGTCGAACATATATAGTTTATAGGGTCGGAAATGAATATTTCTATGCGTTGCAAGCTTCTGGGCAAAATTATAATACCCTTTGCAAGGGTATAAACACATTCTTTAAGTAATTACGACGATACAGATCGTTGTAGATATTATTGAGGATGAAATGCTTTTGGAAAATCTGTTTAATCGACATTTAAAGGAAATGGGAACAATCGCAAAAGCCAGGGCTAATTTTATGAGCTATGTAAACGCATGTAACAACAATAATTACCATTTGATTGAATTATTTACTTATGTTTTGTATATTTCATTAGAAGGATCGTTTCGTGTGTTTTTGGGAGGCTGACATAAGCCCAAGTCAACTCATGTCCTAAATTGTTTTTTAAAATTCATGCATTTTCTGATAGTTATTGCACATTTTTGGGTAAAAACGAGCTGACAGCACAGATTCTTTTCGGTCGCAAAGTCTGCGACCTTCCAAATTCAAAGTCAACTGCCATGTTTTTGCAGTCTCAGGCAAAAAATACCAAAAAAAGAACGTACGGCATCAGTGTAAACAGTTCGTTGTTGTGTGACCGTTCTGTTCTTCTGGCTATTCGCTGTTTACAAGAATGTTCACACTTGTTTACATATGGTTAAAAATTGTTTATTTTAATCTATAATTCGTTGCAATTTGGTATTTAAATTTGTAATCAAACTAAATTCGCTGTGGAATGGCCTACAGAGTGGCCGAGCAATGCCGCGTTTGCATGTCCAGTTTGGCAGAAGATGGCACCAACACCAACTGGCCAAATATATTCACAGGAACCGACTCCAGCGACTTGCTGTTTATCATCGAAGAAGTGACTGGATGCGAGATTAAACAGGATGAGAATCTACCCGAATGCATATGCCCTTCATGCTTGGCAGCGGCGAAAACTGCATTTCAATTTAAGCGGCGATTAAAGAAAAGTCTTCAGCTGATGCAGCAGAATAACACCAAAATCTTCATTGGTGAATTGACCAAGCAGGATTTACTTCAAGTCCCTCCAGAGCAGAATGAATTGGAGGATTTGAAACCTCCCATAGGAGACCACAGCAAAGAGACTCAAACTGTCACTGAAAACGCAGCACGACCCTTTAAATGCTTCCAATGCTCGAAAACCTATCTCAGTAGTTCACATCTGAAGAGACACCTACGCAGTCATACTGGCGAGCGACCCCACGAATGCTCACACTGTTCGAAAACCTTTGGCGACCTAGGTCATCTAAAGCAACACCTACGTACTCACACTGGAGAGCGACCCTTCGAATGCACCCATTGCTCAAAAAATTTCTCTCAAATCTGCAGTCTAATGTCTCATCTACGGACTCACACTGGCGAGCGCCCGAACGAATGTCCCCACTGCTCGAAAACCTTTGGAGAAATAGGCCATCTAAAGCAACACCTGAGTACTCATACTGGCGAGCGACCTTTTGAATGCACCCATTGCTCGAAAAGTTTTTCTCAACACTGCACTCTAATGGCTCACCTACGTACTCATACTGGCGAGCGCCCCTACGAATGTTCACAGTGCTCGAAATCGTTTGTCCAAAAAGGAGAACTTAAGAAACACATGCGCACACATACTGGCGAGCGACCCTATGAATGCTCCCATTGCTCGAAAACCTTTTCCGCAATGGACACTCTGCAAAACCACCTACGTACTCATACTGGCGAACGACCCCACAAATGTTCACATTGCTCGAAAACCTTTGCCGTAAGAGGCACTCTACACAGACACCTACGTACTCATACTGGCGAGCGGCCCTACGAATGTAAACACTGCCCAAAAACATTTGCCCTAATAGACACTCTAAACAGACACCTACGTACTCATAGAGGGCGAACAAACCTTGCAGTCAAAAGACTCACCTTCACTCTCATAATACAAAATCAAAATAAAGCACATTGAAGGCATTAAGCCAATTAGATTTTTCTTGGTGATCTAAATTGCTTATAGTTGGCTCCAGTTTTCTTGTTCAAGAATCCTTTAATAAGAATTTTGTATAAATTATTGGAAGACTGCAAACTGGTTCGAATCAAGTCCAGTTAAGAGGAAGCGAGATAAGAAGGATACGAATTGAACCTTACTTTTTAAAGAACAACAGCCAAAATGTTTGTACATTTAATAAATTTACTTCTAGACCTCAAAGAAGTGTTCCATTTAAACTTTTTTTTTGCATAAACGTCAAAACGGGATAAATCGACAGAATCGGTTCTAAGTTCAGGGAATCAAACCGAATCGTCCACATTTGGGAACTACAAGGAGCTATACAACGAATCATTCATATGGAAACCACTGCTTTTGTTTAGTATATAGCTCTTATGTTTGCTCTGTAAAATAATGAGTTTATAAAGAAATTTTTATATACATACATAAATATTAAAAATAGTATTTCTCGAGTGATGATTTCAGTAGTTTTTATATATATATGTTTATGTGTAACGAATATATGAGAATTAGAATAGAATTATATGCTGCTTCTTGTTGTGGAAATGGATTGCCATTGTGCCACCCAGGAGGTATCATTCTCCACATAGACCAAACTCCAACCAAAATTCAAAACAACTGGTTAAAATGAACTAGTCTTTAAAATGAACTACTGAACTAGGTCTTGGTTTTGAACTGAAGTTCATTTTTTTAACTATAGATCGTTTTTTGAACTATAGTTCATAATTTGAACAATAGTTCATTTTTTTTTTACTACTAAAGCAAATTTTAAGGCGTTGACTCATTGTCTGATACATGAGATATGATAATCTAGTAGGTCTGCATTTCATAATGATTTTCTATGAATTTAACAAGCTATTCACATTTAAAAACTACTAGACTATCATATCTCAATGCCAAAGTTTGGGTTTGTCGACCCAACCCAGCAACAAGTGGGAACAGTTGCCACGTGCAGGGCAGAAATGGTTATAAACACTCATTTTATTAACCCAAACCCATCATTAGGAGTGATAAACCAATACGGTAAAATCGTTTTAATTATTAGAAAGTACAACCACAATTATAGCATGGTATCTTTTTGTGTCTAAATAGATGTCATGTAAGGGCTACCACCTATATTGTTTGATTAAATGGCTGGCATAAGATATCAACTTAATTAGAGGTAGGGGTAAAGGGAGACTCCCTGATTGTATAATAGATTCACCCCACACTACATGTGTGATCCATGGCTGCGACTTCTATGAAGACATATGTGACAGCATATAGAAAACAGTTTCCTCTCAACAAACTGACAGAGCAACTGCGCGAGCAAGCACGGAAGCCCTGATTTAACGCGCACGCAAACTCACCAAATCCATCAAAACCGGCATGGCTGTGTCTCATCAAACAGTGTGTAAGCTGTATTAAAAATTCCTTAAGTAGTTAAAATAATGAACTATAGTTCATTTTAACTTTTTTGAACTATAGTTTATAATGAACTATAGTTAAAGAAATGGACTATAGTTCAAAATATGAACTATGTTTCAAAAATTAACTATAAATATAGTTCATGATAAATTGAACTGCTGAAATTGGTCATTAAAATGAACTAAAATTTCCAACTCTAATACCAGTGTATTGTAGTAAAGGAGATCACCGAGAAAATCATAATTCAAGCATGGACAGGGCTTTGCTAATTAACTAAATTATTCCGTTAAAGCTTGAAATAAACGCTGAGCATCACTCACCTATTTGGCAAATCTTTTGCAGTGTTTTGTGTATTCATTTCGATATTTATTTGTTAGAAACATTAAGTTACAACCAGATTTTTGGCACGAAAATTTGTATTCGTTTGGTTGATGAGTGTCTAGATATCTTCTTGTATCCTATGCCTTGTGCCCTGCCAGAATTGTTTTTGTAGGAAAAAATTGTATTACATTCTAAGCATTGGTGTTTCAATCTGTTACTATTGTTTGGGATGTTACTCTGTGATGATAGCTCTGTAAGCTTCTTTTCCTTCTGTTCCATTCATTTTGAATGGAGTAACTATCTCTATCCAATACTTTTCGTAGCCTACTTCTTCATTCGATATTTGGTTGTATAATATTTTGTGTATTTTTACCATACCAGCAATGTTGATGATAATTCTTTCCATAATTTTTTCCAATATTCTCTTTTGTTATAGAATAGATTCTTATTGAATGTCGATCTTTCCAAAAGTGTTTATTTGTCCATTGACTGTTAAGCAAAATAAGGCCTTGACAGGCGAGCCTATAGGAATATTAATTGTCAGTCGCTAAACTTGAACACAGAAAATGACCTTAAATTAATTTGGCAATCAATAATCTAAAAATTAATGGTGCCGTTTTAGTATTTGTAAAGCTAAGTTGTGTTCAACGTCAGTTCGTAGAGGAGATTGGGTTTTTTTTTAAAGACTTTTTGCATGTGAAGATTTTCAAAATCCAAAATCAGATATTTTCAGGTTTGATAGCCTCGCCAAGGCTTTAAATGTTCCAATTTCATCTTGATTTGTTTTGTGGCGAGGCCATTAAACCTCAAATTATATGATTTTGGATTTTAGATAAATTCTCTATAAAATATACTGAATTTTTTGAACATTGTTGAGCAAAGGACTTGGGAAGATTCTAATGTACAAGTAACTGCGTTTTATTACATTTCATTAGGTGTGGCGGCGGGCCTCCTTTTTGCCTTCCCCCGCCCATCTCTAACTTACGTTTTCAATCGTTATATTACGACACATTGAAACAATGGATACAAAAAAAAATCGGCATATTTTGAACATTTTTTACGTACCGAAACTTATGTTTCGGTAAAAGGTTCTGTTTCGGCTCTAATATTATTTCGGTATTCAGTTCCGTAACGGTACCTGGATTTTTATTTCGGTATACCGGTACGTACGGGGTTACCGGTAAAATAAAAAATCGGTTATAGCTTTTGCGTCCATTTGATTTCTTAGCGAAGGCATAATAATTACGCCCCGGAAAATAAATGTTCTACGCTTACTTGCCCTTCTCAAAGGGAAGTTGTGGAAACTGTGCCGAGTTCTCTGACCACCATTTAAATACGTCATCTTTATTTTGTAATCGTTTTAAGCTTCAGGAAAATTTATAATTATAATGATTGATGTTATTAAACTGTTTTGTGAAAAATACTGAAATTTTTGTATTTCCCTTAATTTTTTTTCATACAAATACATGTACGAATCGATTTAGCATCCACTTTTAGCTCAAGGATTTGTGTTAGAGCTGCTTCATTAAATTCTGAACAAAAGGAACACAAAATAGATTTCTGTTGAAGTCAAACATAATAATGAGGGTCTCAGAATATAGGATGCAATATTATCAAAGAGACTGGACTTATATTTTTCTATTTCAACAAAAAAAAAAAAAACGAAAAATACAAAATATCGATTCCAAATCTGGTTATAGTTTCAATCGGTTCTTTTTAGTTCTGGTTCCGTTTGGATTCACAGATTCTAAGAAGTGTTAATCTGAATCCTATTGAATTCTGGTGAGATCAGTGCACTGTGATCAAGATAATACTAGAAATACCACTGAAAATGAAACACTCTATCGAGCGTTTACTGTATGTGGCCAACTTACATAGAATTAGTTCTTCCAAATATTAGAAAGTTCTTGCAGAAAATTAAAATGCTTAAATTAGTTTAAACAATTCCACCAGACACAACAAAACCAAAATCAAAGCAACTTCATTAAGATCACAATGGGAATGATACGAATACAACGCCTCGCTTGGCCTACAACAACGGGTGCTTTGATTGTCATGCTTATGCGACCTGCATATTAATTAATTACCTTTGCCTGCCGGTGTTTTTGACCAGCCAGACAGCCAGTTGAGTATCAGGTGGGATTGGGTAATGTATTACTACAAAATACAAGAGCTGGGCATTGATGATGCCCCACCAAACACTGTGCGCTTTATGCTTTCTGGCCAATATGTAATCAAATCAGTTGAATTTCGTTCGTTGAGTTTTGTGGATCGGAAGCGGAACCATGTGCAAATACGTTTTAAGTGCAGTGGCCTTACTGGTAGGCTAAGACCCGTACCAAAAAGCTTGCACTAATCACCCCATTAACATTGCCCTTGATATTGCAGTGCCTTCTCCAGTTGCCTGCCTTAACACTGGGTACGTTCGAGGGCTTTGACTTCTCCAATGTGGATTTGGTGAATTTTGAGTATTTCAAAAACATAGACACCCAACATCCCTTGCTGGCGCACTTTCAGAAAAAGAAGGCGGTCTTGGATTATATCGAACGCTTATTCCTGGGCAACTCGCCCTTCGAGCAGCCCAGTGAAATACACTTTGATCCTCATTTTGGTCGGGCCTGGCGACCACACTATGAGCGGAAGTTTGGACATCGTGGAGAGCGTCTCATAGCGGCACTTGGTTCGGGTTACTCCGTTAAGCAATTGCGCTATTTCGATGCCATACCCATAGAATATGGAACACGCTACTATCCCAGTTGACAGAGTTTGGTGTGGTGCGAGTTGTTTGTCGATGTATTTATGGAATAAACTTAAGCCTAAACTCTTCGCTTTTGCGTGGAAATGTACAGCACATTGTTGCCGCGTATGAAGGCGTCGCCGTATTTATTTTTCAGCTGTCCATTTACATACTCCTCCGTCTGTTCCAGGCAGATGTTCATGTAGCCATCAAGGCAGGCCAGGACACCTGGAAATGGGAAAAGGAAGAGAAGAGTGAATGAAGTTAAATAATCGGATTTATAGCACGCACCTCGATAGTCCACGCCATTGTTGAGCTTTACGGCCACGGGACGACCATGGATTTGGTTAATAAACTGCGAGAGGGCTTCTTTCCGGGACATGTTGATGCTATGAGATTAGGGCGACCGCATTTGTTTACTTCTGAGTCTAGTGAGACCATATACCAGTGTTGCCAAGTCAGCTATTTTTATAAGTGAAATAAGTGAAAACAGCGGGAATTCTGGTGACATGACATAAAGCCCATTTGAAAATTAGTCATACAGGCCTGTTCTCAATTCCACTTCGGTTTTCGTATAAACGTTTGTACTTTGAACTCTATTTTAATAAGATTGTATGGAAGGCGACACACATATCTACGGTTACTAGATCCGGTTTCAGTAAAAGTGGAATTGCTCAAGCAGTTGAAACCGACAGCTTTATGACAAGTGGATTCAATTCGTAGAAAAATGAAGCGTTGATCTAGTAACAACAGATTTCCTTTACACCTTCCATTTAAATTTGTAAGAGAAAATGGCCAATTCAAACGTTTATACGAAAACCGAAGTGGAATTGAGAATAGCCTGTACATCGAATCAAAACTCCGATTTGATATGGCCTATAAGTCCGTATACAAATCGGTCGGACTTAAGGCCCATGTAAGTATTTAAATTTAGTGTCAGACCAAAACTACAAAAGACTTTTGAAAACTTAGGGCCGATTTCTGTTCTCCCACATAGCTGCCATGTGTCAGGTAGTCGTTGATTTTACACTTTATTTGTTTGTTTATGTGAAAGATAGCTTTATGTAGAAGATGTGAAATCGGCCCTTAAAAGATTAGAAACAACGGCTCTAAACTCCCATTAGCTGGAAGAAACCGGACTACAAAACAGCCATCCGGTGGGTTCATCTTGTCGTTGTGAATATAAGCTGCTCGCTCCAAGCGAAACTATTAGAAGGGAGCTCATCCAACAGCACTGGGTGCGATCGAGCCATGTAATTAACCGACAACAGGCCACAGTATAAGGAAAATTCGATATTTTGACAACGCAGGCCCACATCTTGACAGCGTAACGCTACATCGTCCAAAAAAATTCCTAAGCCCTCAAATTTGATTTCTAACCCCACCCGCAGTATTCCCCAGATAATGCTCCTTCAGAATATCGATGGTTTAGATCAGCGATTGTAACCGAATGCCCCAAGGGCCGAAGAGATTTCGCTACTTACACATACATGAGCCGAACGCTTGCCAAGGCTGAGATCAAGAGAGATCTTCAGTCGCAAATGAGGAAAAAAATGTTGTAGCAGCAGAGCCCTTTCCGTTATATTTTGTGCCCACCGCTGGCTTAGATCAATGACAAATTGGTTGGCTGACTAGCTTCCATTTATTTCAAGAAGTCAAAAAATGAGTCGTTGGATCACCTCAAAATATGTGTTACGCGAAATCCTATACTTGCAGAAAATTGAAAAAGTAGTAATTAAAGAATTATGTAACCAATTTTTTACTATAAAAACTCAAAATTAAAAATATATCATGTGGGGTAATTTTCCTTAGGTGAATATGTGAATGACATTTTAACGACATGGATGAGGACGGAGAACCACATCAGACAGATAACACAGCCCAACAGTGTTTTTGGTGCAGGTCTATTTTTATCTGATTATGTTAATATTGATTGCACTGAACAAAACTGTGCCGTTGGGTTTTTGTCCAATCAGCTCTTGTTTTTTCAAGATATGGCGGAAAAAACGAAAAAGTTGATTTTTGGCACTCTAGGATTTATGGAGTGACCTCACTAGGCACAAATATATAAGGTTGTCAAAAAGTCTTGGGGTATTTTTGTAGAATTTTCAATTGTTCATTGATGGTTTTAATAATGCGATTTAAGTCAAATATGCGCCGTTTTGTTCGATGACGAGTTCCCAACGAGATGCCAACTTCATAATGCCCCTCTTATAGAAGCTCGCTTCCCTATTGACAAAAAACTCGGAGAGCCAATTTTCACAGGACTCTCTTGTGGCCAACTTCCGACTACCAAGCTCGTTCGCCATGAACAGAAATAGGTGGTAATCACTTGGTGCGAGATCCGGACTATACGGTGGATGCAAAAGAACCTCCCATCCGAGCTCCCGGAGCTTCTGGCGCGTCACCAAAGATGTGTGTGGCCTGGCGTTGTCCTGATGGAAGACAATTCGGCCTCTGTTGATCAAAGATGGCCTCTTCTGCATGAGTGCTGCATTCAAGCGGTCCAGTTGTTGGCAGTACAGGTCGAATTGAGCGTTTGGCCATAGGGGAGCAGCTCATAGTGGATGATTCCCTGCCAATCCCACCAAACACACAGAAGTACCTTCCTGGCCGTCAATCCAGGCTTGGCCACCGTCTGGGCAGCTTCACCGCTTTTCGACCACGACCGTTTGCGCTTCACGTTGTCGTAAGTGACCCACTTTTCATCGCCAGTCACCATCCGCTTCAAAAACGGGTCGATTTTGTTGCGATTCAGAAGCGATTCGCATGCATCCATACGGGCAAAAATGTTTTTGCGTCAAGTCGTGTGGCACCCATACATCGAGCTTCTTTTTGAATCCAAGCTTCTTCAAATGGTTTATAACGGTTTGATGACTCATGCCCAGCTCTTGGCCGATGCTACGGCTGCTACTTTGCCGGTCTCTTTCGATCAATTCAGCGATTTTATCGCAATTTTCGACGACAGGCCTTCCGGACCGTGGCGCATCTTCGATCACCTCTGCACCAGAACGAAAACGTTGAAACCATCGTTGTGCGGTGGAAATGGAAACTGTATCGGGTCCATAAACTGCACAAATTTTATTGGCGGCATGAGATGCATTTTGCCTTTATCGTAGTAGTACTGTAAAATATGCCGTATTTTCTCTTTATTTTGCTCCATGTTTGCGACGCTATAACTCACGAACGACTAAAAACAAACAACAATAAATCAAACACGTGTTAGCGCGTGAAAAGAGCTTTCCAAAAAGCTCTAGCGTGAACCGATGCGACGAATACAACTAGAACTACGCGCTTGCAAAGACAAACTTGCGGAAATACCACAAGACTTTTAACCTTAGATAAAATTATATAAGCTATTTGCGATAAAGTACATATCAATCATTTTTAAAAAATCAAAGGCTACATAAGTACAGCGGTAAGTGTCTAAACTGACCTCTAAAGACAGACATTTTCCCGATTTAAAGCAATTTATGAAAATAAATCATCCCGTTCAGGCCAGCACAGTTCATGGATTAATAAATTCTCCAGATGGCGAATCGACATATAGTCCAACACATGATTTAATTTGTGATTTTTATGGCATTTAATCAGTTTATTTGGCAAAGTTATAACCTGCTAAAGACAAAAAATACATATAATATTTAAATTTATGGGAGGAAAACTAGATTGTCAGTAAAAAAATTTTATAGGAGCTGTGAAAAGGCTACTTGTTTTTCCAAAATAAAATTTATCATCTACATGTAAACACACACAACACTTTATGCTAATCAAGTAGACTCTTTACAGTTCCTATACAGATTTAGAGTGACAATCTAGTTTTCCTCCATAAATTAAAATATGTATATTGTCTTTGAGCTGATTTGAATAAAAAATCACAAAATTAAATCATATGTTGGGCCATATCCAGATGGCGAAAATAATTATCAAATAAGCGCTAGCTTAAACGGGATGATTTATTTTGATAAAAATGCCATAAATCGTAAGATGTCTGTCTTTAAAGGCCAAATTAGACACTTTCTGCTGAACTTATATAGCGCCTTTGATTTTTTAAAAATTCATTGATATGTACTTTATCACAAATAGCTCATAAACTCACATATTTATGCCTAGTGTGGCCTCCATAAGTCCTAGAGTGCCAAAATTCAACTTTTTCGTTTTTCCGCCATATCTTGGAAACAAGAGCTGATGGAGCTAAACCGAAACCCGTTTTGGAATCAGTGAGCATAAACTTATCATATTTTTTAAATCAACAGGGCTGCACCTCACAAAGTTGGTCATTTTGTTGGCCTGGGTAAT
>JAEIFU010003794.1:0-23981 GCA_018904235.1 Lordiphosa stackelbergi | reverse complement strand
TTACGTATTGCTGTCTCAACACAATTTTAGATGATTTGATCAAAATCGGATGAATATATCGTATAGCTCGCCATATAAAAACAGGCAGAAATATATCATGCTCCAAGGGTTATAAACTTCGGTCGACCGTAGTTAGCTTCCCCTCTATTTTTATTATGCTATAAAAGCATTCGAGTTCGAATTAAAAAGTAAATTTTGATTTAAGATTAAAAAAGAAACCATGGCTCTTGATAGTTCGCGGTCTATTAACAATATTCTAGAGCAAGTCGTTTCAATATATTTATTTTTCATTATTTATTTGACATTTGACGAAAAGCTTGTAAATACTTTGTATTATACAAAACCTGCATTTTTCAAAATTCTTTAAAAGAAACCCTGGATGAAATTCATAAATTTTTTCAATGAAAATTCTTGAATAATTCGCGTTCTATCAAAAGACTATTTATACCCTGTTCTCATTAAAAATGAGAAAAAGGGGATCATGAAGTTGTGCAAACGTATGTAACAGCCAGAAGGAAGCACCTCCGAATAAAGTATATATATTCTTGATCAGCAAAAGGTCGATTAAGCCATGTCCGTCTGTCGTTTTGTCTGTATGAACGCGTCGATCTCAGAGACTGTAACAGATAGAGCCACAATTTTTTGGCATGTATGTAGGTGTATACTGTACCCACATCGAGTTTGTTTTAGATTTGGAAAATTCCTCCTCCTCCATCTTTTATCAGCGAAAACTGTCTTTCTATCTGTATAAACGCGTGGATCTCAGAGACTATAAGAGGTGGAGCCACCAATTTTTGTATTTTATAGGTGTATGCTGTACACATTGTGGTGGTGGTTTAAATTTTGAAAATTCCACCTCCTCCATCTTTTAGCAGCGAAAAAATGGGTCTCTCTCTCTCTGTATGAACGCGTTAATCTCAGAGACTATAAGAGGTAGAGCACAAATCTTAGCAAATCAAGTTTGCTTCAGATTTGTCAAATTCCTCCCCCTCCTTCTAACCGCAAAAAAAAAAATAATTAAACAGTACTTAATATATATTTAGTTAGGCCCAATATCTGACTGTTCTGTATACCACTATAAGATCCGAGCAAAAACACCGAAGATATGCAAGTGCGCCTCCCCATTTATTCAAATAAATTTTAAAATAAAAGGAGTTCAAAGCTATAGGAACCACATTACTTGGAATAGGGTATTTTGCTGTCGGGGCACTCGACCGCAACACTCTTACTTGTTTTTTTTTTTTTTTTCATTTTGTGATAGAAGGCCGGAATACTATATAAAAAAAAAAAAATTCTGAAATTCATCACCCCCCATTGCAAAAAGCTATCTATTCTATAAAAGGTCAAAAAGTTATAAAAATTTAAATGGAATTTGGGTACTACAAGTACTCAAAATGGGATTCGAACTCGTAAGAGTTTTTATTTAGCCCATTTAAACCCTTAAGATCAAAGCTGGTTAATTAATTTAAAGCTCTCTCATAACGGTATGAAAAATATTTTACAATTTTTACGCCAGAAAATTATTTGTATACAAAATTTGTAGAACTCGAGCAATGCCGGGTATTTAGCAAAACAAAATAAAATATTTCATAAACAATTGTGTCCATTTCAGCACAAAAATGGCCGTGAGTCACGCGTCAACCGGCGGATGATGATGATGACGATAAAGACACTGAATTTGCCGATCGATTTGTGAGAAGGTCAACTTAACGGCAATCGCTGCCTCTCCGTGACTAGAAGTTAACAGCTTCTCGCACTCTCCAGAGCAAAGTGCAAAATGTGTAAGCTATTGAATTACTCAACAACAACAACAACAGCAAAAGAGAGAGGCGGTAGCCGGTGATGATGACATCATGGGAGGCAATAAGCAAAAGCCGCATATACAAAACGAAACGAGGGGGGAGGGGGAGCGGGAGGGGGAACAGGTGCGGCGACGACGGTTGCGAGGATACAACTCAACATAAATGTAGGAACAAACTAATTAACACAAAACAATTAACAGCAAGGAGGAGTCTTTCGGAACTTACCCAATCCATATTTGTAGAAAATTTCCTCGACGGATACGATTTTGGGCTGGACCTGGGAGACTTGCTCTTGCACTGGCTTTGTTTTGGGCGGTTCCACTTTGGGTTTGGCTGGCTCCGGTTTCGGTTCGACTTTGGCTTGGACAATGGGCTTGGGCTTGGGCTCCTCCTCAGCATCCAGATCGGTGATTAAAGTGGCAGCTGGAATTGGCAACGGCTTGGAAACTGGAGCTGAAGTGGCTGGTTCCTTAAAATCGCTGAGTAAATCTTCGGAAGAAATGAATTTCTCATTGTCCTGCTCTTTGAGAGCATCGGCAATGGGTTTCTTGGCCGGCGATGGTGTACAGGAGACGGACGGCGTATCGGTATCGGAATAATGATGCAAAGGCATAGCCGGTGGGGGCACAACAGGAAAAGTAGTTACTGGGGCTAGTGTCGGCGGCTTGGCCAGGAAGTCATCATCATTGTCATCATCATCATCATCATCATAGAAATGGCTTGACTTGAGGGGCGCTGAGGGCTCAAAGGGTTGCAGCGGAGCAGCCGGCTTCTCACTGAAGCTGCCTAGCAAATCCGCCTCTTGGACTGGTTGAGCCACTGGCGGTGGTGGAGCTGGAGCAGCTCCCCCAAAGATGCCTCTTTCTGCATTCATAAAATCGCTGGTCAAATCGCTGATGCCCTGCTTCGAGCTCTGACCCGCCTCCTTAAGGAAATCATCAAATTCCTCCGTTTTTTGTGCAAATTTGGCATCCAATTGCTCCTGTGCCTCCTTGGCCCCGGCGGACATGCGCTGTACAAAAGCCTGAGGATCACTGAAATCGGAAATTTTTTGCTCATTGGCAAAATAATGCTCGGTATGGGCATTATCATCCTGTGCTCCTTGACTGACATTGGCTCCAGTTTTTGTGCCCCCCACTAAATCCTCCACCCTTTGAGTGGCCTGATTAAAGATATCTTCAGTGGTGGCTGCCGCCTCCTTTTTTAATTCGGCAAAATTGAAATCCATTTTAATATCCTTTATCCTTTGGCTGTGTTGGGGGAGGGGTTTTGTTCGTTCGTTCTCTTTTACTCCGTGTCACACCTCACACATACACACACACACACACGCTCGCAGCTGTTAACGGCAGAAGAGCTTTTAAAATTTTATTCGATGTGTTTGTTATTAAAATTTGAACTTTCATCAAATCTTTAACAAATGGGTACACAAAATTTTGGTTTAATTTGTTTTTTTTTATACAACAATAATTTGCCACTTGTGTAAAAAGCAACGTCCGCTTTCAGCTTTTCGTTTAAACTATTAAATTGAGACTGCGCGTAACACAGTGTGACCAGATGGGTGATTTAGAGTTTTACCAAAATAAAAACAAACAAATACCAAACAAAAATGGAACTAGTTCATTTTAGGCGTCTTTTTTTTTTAGTGAGACCAGGCAAAATTCAGCTTAAGAAGTTGACGGGCTAATTTAAATAGAATAAAAAAGTTTACGGAGGACTTGGTTGTGGTTGGGAAATTGGCATACCAACCATATCCGCCACAAGTGATGCATATCGGGGTTCGATTGTGATAGCTAAAAGCGACCCAAAACATCACAGAGACTCCACCCAAGTTTTGGGAGATCGAAATGGCAATGTTGCAGATCACCAATTTCGAAACAGATGCACTCTTCCACCGATCTCAGAATCACCTTCATAAAATCCCCGTACGTTTCGAGTGCGACATATATCCAAGATGATTATTCAACTTTCACATTGTTCATTACACTACAATTGTAAAATTGTATGCCATAGCAACATGCGGTCACTTTTCCCAAAGCTGGAAGAAGTCTGTTATCATTATGATTCCAAAACCAGGAAAAGACAAAACCCAGGCATCGTCATATAGACCAATCAGCCTCCTGTCTTGTTTGACTACTTGAGAAACTGCTATCGATAATGTTAACGTCAGGGGAGTAAGGCGGCCACTCGAGCAATTCGACGTTTTTATCTTTAATCCACAGTTTTACAACCCGAGCGGTATGGATGGGAGCGTTGTCATGTTGGTACGTCCATGGAATACAGTAGCGGATCCAGGGGGGTGGCTATAGGGGCTTAAGGACTCAGTAGAACTCTTGAGGCTCCAGAACTTCAGATTTGATCAGCCTGTGCTTACGTAGCCAGTGTGATTGGATTGATACTTGAAACAAGAAAAAATGAATCATCTTTCGATGTATTTTTTTTAAAAAAATCAAGAAAGTTCCAGACGAATTGTCACTTAAGTTAAAAATTTCTCATTCCATATGGAACACCTTACTACGCACCGAGGATATGATGCTTTTTAACCCCCCATGCTAAATATTTATATGAAAAATACTATACTGAGAATGAAGCATCTTAAAAGGAATTAGTAAATATTTAGTATACGATAGGCATACAATATTATACAACAAAGTCGAGGTGGTCATCCATGGGTTCCTTTTTAATGAATTTTTTGAATTTGCAGGTTTTTGTACTAAAAATATGTGAAATATTTTCGTCAAATGTCAAAAAATAAGAAAATATTACAACTTAACCACATGGCTTAAATACATTAACCAAATCAATGTACAAATATGGTCTAAGTGACGGATACAACGTTTTTTTAATTTGATATTATGTTATAATTGAAGGTAAAATATGTACGACTTTTTTCTATTTGAAATTATTGTTATACTTAAAGGTAAAATTATTGAATATACCCTAGACATCCTGCAAAGTTGTTCAATGTTCATTGTTTGAGAAGTTTGTGGATACTCACTTATAAATTCTTTTTCACGCGCAATTAATTAACAATATATTAATGAGCATTTGAAATTTATTATATTTTACTAGATTTACTCGAAACATTCACCATTTTTTTTCTGAATAAACCCATTGAGAACTTTAAACGAGTTTTTCTCAAAATGGATTATTTTAAGTTATGCCAGTATTGAAGTAAGTGAGCGATATATTCTTGATCAGAATCAACAGCCGGGTAAATTAAAATACAAATCAAATACGAATACGATACAAATTAGCATTATGTATCGATTTTCCGAAGAAATGATAGAGATCGGATGAGCGGTTTTCAAGTTATAAGCCAAAAACACCAGTGAACCACAATGAGATCCGAACAATCTTGAGTGATCTTGAGTGCCCTTAGCCCCTCCTTAGCCAATTCTTAGATCCGCCACTGATGGAATATGACCATAAATCTCCGAAAACTGGGAGTGAGTGATGACGACTTAAAAAACTTTCTTCCTTTCGCATATCGTGGAAATAGTAATTAAAGCCGTCCGTTCCTTCGAGGTTGAAATTCTTTTCGTCGGAGAAGACCACCGTCTTCCACTCCTGGTTCCACGTCATGTGTTCTCGAGCAAATTGAAGTCGTGCTTGCTTTCGAGCACCGTTGAGAGGTGGTTTTTTATTTATTTTCAATTTCTTCAAGTGTTTGGCGATTCGAATAATTCGAATAATTTTACAGTGGCCACACTAGCATTTACGCCGCATTCTTCCCTAATATTACCAGCAGAAAGGTGGGAATTTGAGGCAGTTCGTAGGATAAGTCGCCTCTTCGATGCTGTTGTTGCATATTTCTTTACTCCATTCATTTTTTTTCCCCATAGTCAGCTTCAAAAAAAAAAAAAAATAACTCACAATGTTTTGACTTTTAACGATTTTCTTGGCTATTTCCATGATACAACTACAGGGTTGCCCATATTCGACGGACCCATGTTTTTTTTTTTTAAAATCAAAGAAAAAAATAAAAATTTGGCGGTTGGCAATCTTAATCATTTAATTTGTTCCAAGTAGATTTGTTTACATCAATTTTTGAATATGATATCTCTCAAATGGCCGCCTCTGGCGTTGATGGCGTATTGTGCCCTTTTTGCAGCATTTTCCATCGATTTCGCCAACATTTCGGCCGGAATAGCGGCTATTTCTTCACGAATGTTGTCCTTGAGCTCTTCTACGGTCCTTGGCTTGTTAACGTAAACCTTTGACTTCAAATATCCCCACAAGAAGAAGTCAGGCGGCGTCAAATCGGGCGAACGCGGTGGCCAGTCCAAATCACCACTTTTCGACATCAAACGGCCCGGAAACAATTTCTTCAGAAAATCGATTGTTATGCGACTTGTGTGCGGTGGAGCGCCGTCTTGTTGAAACCAGAACTGCCTCATACGCTTTCGACGAATAATTGGCATCACAAAATTGGTCATCATGTCGCGATAACGCTCCTGGTTGATGGTAACAGCATGGCCATTTTCATTTTGGAAGAAAAACGGCCCAATGACCGTTTTCGCACTAACGCCGCACCAAACTGTGACTTTTTCGTCATGAAGAGGCACTTCTTGAATCTTCTGAGGATTTTCAGTGGCGTAAATACGGCAATTTTGCTTATTTACGGTCCCATTTCACACATTTCGGTCACATTTTTTAATTTTTTAAAAACACGTTGAGTTTTCACAATTGACTTGTTCTGTTGAATGTAAATTTCAACTATTTCAGAGCGCTCGCGTGGCGTGTATTGTTCCATGGTAAAAATCTGCTTGGACTGACGCTTCAAACGCGGTATGTCATTAAGCGATCTGACATCTCTGTCAAAAGTTATGGCGTTGCCAGATGGGTCCGTCGAATATGGACAACCCTGTACTGTTCACCGTAATCACTATATCGTCTGCATACATAAGCGCTTTGCATTCCATACTGCCTATTTGTCGCCTGATAAATATGTGTGCAGATCATACATCAAGGATTCTCTGTTTATGGTATCAAAGGCTGCTCGAAAGTCCACAAAAAATAGAAAGAGCTTCTTCTTCCGTTCAAGGTACATACATATTGGCAACATTGGACAGTACGAAGATACTATCCACCGTCGAGTATCCTTTTCGGAATTCGGCTTGGCATTCGTTGAGTATATTGTTTGTGTCTACCCAGTCGGTAAGTCTCTTTTGAAGAACCGGAATGAAATACCTCTGTAGTTACTCGGGAGCTCGGGGTCTCCTTTCTTAAATATTGGGTAGATAATGTTCTGCCGGAAGGAGTCTGGCACCTGCCCGTTATCGTATAATTTATTGTATTCCTGGGTTGTGTGTTGCGTTCTTGAAGAATTCTGCTGGTATTTTGTCAATTCCCGGTGCTTTATTGTCCTTGCAGCGTGCTGCTGCTGATATGACTTCCGTCGTCGATATTTCTTTGTCAAGCTCGTTTATACTGATGTTAGGTACGGTGTAGCTATATTGGTTTACGAGACTTGCTGAGTAAAAGGCCAATAGTTTGCTAGCAATGTTGTGTCGATTTGAATTGTTTTCCGAGCTGTGCCTCCATTTAATCTTCTTGCTAGTGTCCAGAAGTCCTTACTTCTCTTTGTTGTGCGATTTCGGTGTTTAGACTAGTCCAATAACGTTCAGCTTTATTCGGATTCCATCGCATCTGCGGTAATAGAGTTCTTTTGCTTGAGCCGTCACTTCTTGATGTTGAGTTCAATTTGCAACGTGCGACTATGGGCAGATGGTCTGAGAGCGATTAGGTTTCTACGCAGAAGTCGTACAGAATTTCATGCCACTTTCCATTAATTAGGCAGTAATCTATCGTCGACGCCGCCTCATTTCGCAAAAAGGTAAAGCTGCCATCTAAATCTCCTGTTGTTCTACCATTTAGTACCGTTAGATTTGCACACTCGCACATTTCTATGATGTTTTTCCCGTTTGCGTCTAACCTTTTGTCTCGAGATTCTCGGACTATTTTGCTATACTCTTGTTGCTGGTCACCAATCCTTCCATTAAGGTCGCCAATTACCATCACGTTGTTGAGAGCACCCTCCAGTAATGTATCATACAAGTTATTGAAGTCTCGAATCCACTTGTTGCAGTTTTCGTTATTCAGCTCAAGATGTACAGTCCGCCTTGTTCTCGAGGTATTCGTAGCTACAAATGTGACTTATGCGCTTCTCTATACCATATAAACTTTGCCGTATATGGGTTGACGAAAGCATAGCCGACGATTGGAATCAAAGTGTCCTATGCCCAATCTTTAAAAAGTGAGGGGTGGAGGCCCATACATGTCAAACCTCTATCTCATACCATCTCTGGGATTTGTTTGTTTATACAGCTGTCGGAAATGATTCCTTCCACAATCTTAATATACTCTTTTCACCCTTGGTATCGAGTATAAAACTATGTAATTAAATGACTTACAAAGCGGGTTTAAGTTAGTTCTATTTATATATATTTAAGGAAATACTAGACTTATAACAACCATATTTAGACGGTCCATTTTAGACAGCGTGTATCCTGATGCGTACGCAAACAACGCACCCGACAATAGCGTGTTCCACAGGCCGTGCACGAATATTGCGAAAAGTTGCCACAGACGGCACAAAAATGACGAACTGGTTTCTTGGGGGCAGGCGCCGCGGCACTCTCATAGTTGGGCTTCTGTTTGTCCTCCTCGAGCAGTTGCTGGAAATTCTTGCGATATTTGGCACGAAAATATTCGGCGCCCTTGCGTTTGCCTTTCTTGTCTTTGGCCGTTTTGAGGCTTTCCTGGAATTTCGGTAACTTTTTGGACATGACCAAATCTGCATGTGGATCATCATGAAAGTTGTCCTGCTCCAGGGCCTCCAAGGCTTTGCGGGCGCGACGCTGGCGAGCGGCTGAATCCAAAACACGCTTCTTTTCGGCATCCTTAAGGCGATTCGATTCTCGGCCCGTCATGGTTGTTATGGGTAGGGGGATGGGATTTAGTTGGTGTGTTTTTGTTCTCTTAGGCGTCCTTGTCGTGCAAAGGAAAACTAATGCGATCCATCAAATCATCTACACGCGCCTGCAACACTTCCACTATGTCCGTGGAGATAAACAAATGACTCTCGTCCAGATCTTGAATAATGAATTTGCGTCCCAGGGACAACTTTTCGTCTAGGTGTAGCAGGAATTGTTTCATAGCAGGATCACTGGAATGGGATTGCACTTGAAGAAGATGAATGTTGAAGCTGGAGTATGCACTTACCACTCGACAAGCACACCTTTCATAACATTTACCATGTTTTAAACATTTATTTTGCCAAAGACAAAAAGGCTGCAGTCACAGGGAAACGCGTTCATCTAAGAACGGTCTCACTAATTACTTACATATCGATAGCAAATGGCTATCGATTAAAGGCCATACCTAGCACATTTGAGCGCTTTATAACACAGTCGCTAGCCGAAATTAAATAGAAGAAAAAGACAACATGGAGCTAATAAATGGACGTAATCTAGCTCTACTCGTGCTCTGCCTGTGTGCTACCTATGCCCTGGCATCGGATGGAGAGGCCGGCGGCAAAGAAATACCGCCCACGAAATTTGTGGGACAAAATAATGTGGCGGCACCGACAATGACTTTTCTTTATTGGTAATGTGGAATGGGGGAAGGGGTGACGTGTTTTTGGGGGGAGCTAATTATCATACGTTTTGTTACGATAAGACTCCATATCTAACGCTCTCCATCTCTCTGTCCCACTCCTACAGCTATTCCTGTGGCTACCGCAAAGCCTTCGAGGACTATGTAAATATTCTGGGCGAAAAGTATCCACAAATGCAGATTCAAGGAGCCAACTACGATCCGCCGGGTCTGAATTATTATCTGTCCAAACTGATCTTTGCCCTGAAGATCTGCATAATTGTGTCGGTGGTCAGCTCGGTTAGTCCATTCACTTTCCTTGGCCTCAACACGCCCGGCTGGTGGGGTCACTTGCAGGCCAACAAAATCTATGCCTGCATGATGATCTTCTTTTTGGGCAACATGCTGGAGGGTCAGCTGATCTCGTCGGGTGCCTTTGAGATAACACTGAATGATGTGCCGGTATGGTCAAAGATACAAACGGGACGTTTTCCGGCACCCGAAGTTCTATTCCAAATCATTGACAATCAACTGCAGTTCACTGAGAAGGTGCAAGAGAATCCGGACTTTGTTAAATAATAGTTATTAAAGACACTAAACTAAAGAACTAACAAATATCGCACTTCACTTGACCATAACTCCTTCCTCATACGATAGTATTTTTCCTTAAGAAATGCCGAAATGTTGTGTGTGCTTTTATTATTTAAATGTTTCACATACACAGGGACAGACAGCCGGGGTATTGGGTAAATCAGTAGCATATACGAGATATAATGTCTGTAGAAATTATGCTTTAGTTTGAACGTGGATCGTGTTTATAGCGTAAATAAAAAAATTATGTAACATGTAAATTGTTAAATAGAAAACAGCAAGCAAAATTGAAATCATTTTCAATTTCACACACACACACACAGAGAAATACATTTAAACTTTATTTAAAATGTATCCCAAACAAATTGCTTTGCCAGGGCAAATTCTGTTTTTAATTTTAAATTGTTTCAGGTTTGTTTACATTTCAGAAAACTAAAGCTAAAAAAAAAAAAAAAAAAAAAATTGAAAAAAAAAAGTGGTTTTAAAATAAAAATTTTTTCAAAAAAAAATTTGGTTTCTCCAAAAAAAAAAAAATTTTTCTTTTAAAATTTTAAAAAATTCCCCTCCGAAAAGAATTTGGGTTAGTGTTCACTAGACTGAACATAATCATATGGGAATTTTTATTTTTGAAATGTTCTGTTCCTCAGGGCGCAAAAAATTCGTAATAATTTCTAGTTACCGTAATGGAAAACCTAATTTCGAAATTTTAAGGTTTAATACTGGCGCCGTGGGTTTAAAGTTTCTTCATTAAATTTCAATTTCCCCTTTTTCATTTTACTTTATCGTAGAAGTAACCTTTGAGATGCCAAACATTGTTGTTCAATTTAAAAAATATTTTTAAAAATATTTTATGCAAAGCCAAATTCAGGATAGAGAACTCGAATAACATTTAGTTGATTGGCGCGTTGCGGCCACAGCTGGCTTCAGCAAAGCTACCATATAGAAAAGATGTCTTGGCGGTTTTTCTGCATAATCCAAGAGGATGCAAATACTCATTAAGGGTCAGCCTAAACCTCACCATCCTTCAAATTGATGGTGTATTCAAATCGTTTGGGCTTACCAGGAAACTAGGAAGAAATGTGTGCAGAAGCTTAAGAAGACTTAATGACAATATGTGGCTCTAAGAAAAAATGTCGCGGTAAAGAGTTGTACTGCAACAGAGAAAGGAATTTTATGGACTGTTTATTTGTTGAAAAGCCTCAAAGTTGTGAATGATGTCGGAGAAAGAGACGTGAAACTAGTTGAGGACTTCAATGGGCGCTTTACAAAACTCGACGCTGCACCTTCTTCAATGCATCGAAGAGCACAGACAATCCTATCCTAGCAAAAGAACTACTATTATGAATAAATTTGAATAACCACTCTAAAGTTTTACTTTTTTTATTTATTTTTAATTTTTTGGCCGGCTATTTGTATTAAAGTTTTTCGCCAGCGAACAACTTTTGTGGAATGACTCGAAATGTTGACTCGTATATGTTAGTCTTTGGTATAATTTTCGGCTCATATGCATATCCATGATTTGTAGAAAACTCTTAAAGCATAGCGATTAAATTGACTCAACCCTTTATTTTATTTTTGGGCAATTGGCAAATTGAAAAAAACAAACTAGCGGAACATGTAATGTTCGGGTAAAAAATGCTTACGCCCAAGGATCACTTCATTTCACGTTATGTCACATGCCGATCCTGCAGTTTTAATTTAGGCACAGCACTGATTGTTTCTGGCATAGCAACCGTTTTTATGTTCAAGAACAACGTTTGACATCTCAAAGGTTGCTTTAATGAAAAAGTAAAATGAAAAAGGGGAAAATGAAATTTAATGTAACAAGTTTAAGCCCACGGCGCCAGTATTAAACATTAAAACTTCGAATTTTAGTTTTTTGTTATGGTAACTAGAAAATATTACGAATTTTTTGCGCATTGAGGAACAGAACATTTCCAGAAAAAGAATTTTTCATATAAGGGACGTTCAGTCTAATGTACATATATTAAGTCTATTAATGTAATTGATTTTTGTTTGGGTCATAGGGCATTTAAAAGTGATGGTCGATAATAAAACTAATTTTCACATTGTCGTGACGTCATAAGCAAATGAGCCGTCGCGGCGCCACTTGCTGTGGCCGCAGACAACCCAGGATCGAAAACATAACAAAGAAGAGCGGCAACCGTGTCTTTTGCACACGCATGCAAACGTGCGAGCACTTGTACACATATACACACATACAGAGAAACGAGAGCACAGCGCGCAGATGCGCGGCCGTGCCTCATCGTTCCGCATTTGATCTGCGACTGAAAATCGGTTTCTTGTTGTGCTGGCTTTCGAACGAATGCTTCGAACTCGAAACAGCCGAGCGCTCGCGGGGTGCTAGACATTTCGTTCGGCTGCTTCTGGGGTTCCAGGCTCAGCCGTTTGGTTGATAGCACTTTTTCTGCTGTTTGACGCCTCTATATATTTCTTGCTTAGTGGTACTATCCTATAAGCTTCATAAAATCAGCAATTATTGCGTAGTGTGGCCTACAAAATTTCAAGAACGGAAAAAAAACAAAAAATTTTTTTTTCCAAAAATTTTTGGGAAAGGAAAACAAAGATTGGGTTTTGACACCCAAACTTATAAACAGCATGAGTAGGAGCGCAGGAATTAGGTGAAGATTCTCTGGATACTCACAAAAGGTCTCAATTTGTAGAACTGTGTTATTTTTAAATTTATGTTCTATGGTGTTGTGGTAAGCACACTGGACTTAGAATCCGGCGATCAATTAGATTTTTATTAATTTATTTTTTTTTTTTTGGGTCCAAAATATAAATATATATATTTAAATAAAAAATATATTTTTTTTTTTTACAAATTTGTGTATGAAAATGGAGAAGAAACAAATGTGAGCTGCTTCTATTTTTGGGGGAGTTGTACACTCTTCTTTCATTTTTCAAAAAAAAGCAATAATCTTCAATTTGGCGCCGTCCGATTGTGTTGTTAGCTTCATAATGTATGATATGCTGAAATAATTTTTTTTTACAATTTTATCAAAATTGTTATCTGCCTACTCCATATGACATGCCTAGACAGCTCAAAGTTAAATTAAGGGAAAATTGGAACTTTTAAAGCCTTGGCGAGGCTATAAAACCTCAAAATATCTGATTCTGCATTTTTTGCGCTATGTTGCGCAAAGAACTAAGAAAAATATTACTTTTCATATAAGGCAGGTACGGTCTAGTGCTCAATGTAAATAGCCTATAAGGGGTTACTTGTATTGAATCTGCCTCAGTGCAATAAGTATATGTGCAAATATGTTTTCGTTTCTCTCTTCCTCAATAGTAACAGAACATATGTTCTAGGTATGCAAAAGTCTTTTGTTGTTATCTATTTTTAGAATGCTTTTGCATAATTCTTCTTTGGTCATCATTCTTAGTACCGTTATCACACATTTGAGTGGCGAGATTTGATTTTCTTAGGAAATAAGTTTATGTGCAAAAACCAATTAGTGTGCATTTAATGGTCGGCGTGCAACAAATTGGATGTGTTTTGATAAAAAATGAAAAGTTGAGAGTAAATTAAGTAGTTGTTGCAGAAACACAAAAATAAATTTTTTAAATTTTCCTAAGAATGCCGCGTGGAACACATTTATCAGCTGAGGAACGCGGACGAATCCAAGGATTGAACGAAGGTGGGGCTACCATCACTGAAATAGCTTCCAGAGTGTCTCGACACAGAAATACGATAGCTAATTTCTTAAAAAATCCAAGCTCCTATGGTCAGATTAAACGCAGTGGCAGACCGAGCCACATCGACGATAGGTGCAAGCATTAAACGGCAGGCATTAAACGTCATTTAGAGCTCAATGTCGGTAGAAGACGGATCCATCAAATTTTAACTGAAAATTGTAACCTTAAACATAGTTCCCGGGTGGCTGTACCGATGCTATTGCCACGCCATCTTAAGGCTCGTTTGGCGTTTGCTGACAGGTACAAATTTTGGACCGAAGAATTCCGAAACGTTATTTTTTCGGATGAAAAAAGTTTAATCTTGATGGTCCTGATGGCTGTCATAAGTATTGGCGTGACTTAAGAAAACCAAGAGAAACTCGCCATAAGAGGAATCACGGCGGTGGATCACTGATGATTTGGGCCTGTTTCGGATATGCAGGAAAGTCTCGGCTATGTTTTATTCCAATAAGAACAAACTCAGAAATCTATATTCAATTGCTGGAGAGTGAATTAATAGATTTTGCAGACGATCTTTACGAAGATAGATGGATTTTTCAACAGGACAACGCTCCAATCCACACATCAAAAGCCACAAAGGCTTATTTTTCTTCAAGAAAAATACCTGTACTGGAGTGGCCGGCTATCAGTCCTGACTTGAACCCAATTGAGGACCTCTGGGGTATCCTCTCAGCCAGGATTTATAAAGGTGGGAGGCAGTTCGACTCAATTAAGCATTTAAAGTACGCTTTGCTTGCAGAATGGGAGTTAATAAGCAATGAAACTCTCCAAAATCTGGCAGATTCCATGCCAAACCGCCTTGCAAAAGTCTTAGAGGCAAAAGGAAAGCACATTAACTATTAAAGTTGATCAAAAGTTTGAACTTAATACAAAATTTTTGAGAACTATATAAAATGCACATATACTTATTTCCTAAGAATGAAATACATTTGTTAAATAATAATTTTTTGTTAATAAATATTGAAGTACTGTAAGGCAGTTCTTAGTTACTGGCTCTAGAGCTATAAGTAAAAAATATACTTGGCTTGAATCGTTTGGTTTAAAACAAGGTTTTTCCAAAAATGTTAATGCACATATACTTATTGCACTGAGGTATTTGACAGCATTCTTCCATAAATGCTTGCTTGTAGTTCTCAAGTTTTTATAGAAATTCATGCCGCATAACGCGGTTTTGATTTTGAAAGTCGCCAAACTATCAGCAGACTCTCAACCCAAACTATTGCCAAACTCACTTTTTGACGAGGGAGATAAGAAGCCCAATAAAATGTTTGCAGGGATGTACCTTTGGTATAGAATGGAAAAATATAAAAGCATTTCCCCCAATTTTAGGGATATCCCAAATTTTGTAAAAAACTTGATCTGGGAGCAGACAGTAGGAATTTTACATATAAAATTTAGTTGCTAGCTTCTATAGTCTCTGAGACCTAGGTGTTTATACAGCAGAGTTCCCCTGCCTTAGCTCCCGGGGCACGAATATTCACGCACGAATTCACACCGAATGCTTGCCGAAGTCATGCTTCACTGTGTGTTAGAGAGAGAGAGAGAGACACATTCACATTTTCGCGCTCTCTTCATGGGGAAACCTGTTATACAGACACACAAACGGACGGACATGGCTACATCGACTCTGCTGATCAAAAATATACAGGGTTTGTCCGGTAAGTAATAGGACTGAGTCAATTTAATAAAATTCATTGAGCCAATCATTACAATTCTTTAAAAAGCGCTGCCAGCGCGATTTCCAAGCATTGAAGGCGTCACGGAAGGCATTCTCAGGAATGGCTTTGAGAGCCGCGGTGTATACTGCTTGAATCCCCTCAGTCGTATCAAAATGCTTGCCTTGGGGCCACATCTGGGCTGTAGGGCGGCTGCGGAAGTGCTAGGATGCCGTCCTTGGTCAGGTAGCCGTTCACAAGAAGTCACTTTTCAAGTTAACTTTTGGGACCATCTTCGCGCACATCTTGCGCATGTTCAAATGCTTCGTCACAATGTAATGAATAACAGATTTTTGGTAAAATTAACATCTGGCCAATTAAACGAATACTTAGTCGACGGTCTGAGTTCAAAACTTTGGGCATAAGAGTCACATTGTCGGTGTTTGTCGAAGGTCTTCCAGCACGGTCTTCATCGGTGACCTTTTCCCGGCCCTCCAAAAAGGCCTGGTGCCACCAAAACACACCATTTCTTGCTAAAGCAGCATCTGGGTAAGCCTGCTTGATCATATCAAACGTCACTGACGGAGATTTAACCAGTTTCACACAGAATTTATTCGATTACCTCTTGCCGGTCTGCACCACTCACAGAAACACGTCGAGCGAAAATGCCTGTCCTTACTCTCCAGGTCCTCGGAGACAACTGGCCAGCCGCTTGTTCGTTAGCTAGGAACGCCCTCTACCGAATCCAGTCGGTGCGTGCACGCTCCGAAGTACAGTCTCGGCGGAAAAAAATTAGTTCTATTACTTTTCGGACAAACCCGAAATTCATCGAGCCGTTTCGGAGGAAGTACGAACACAAATACAGACAAAGACCAAAAACAAACAACTTGAGAATTCAAGTTTGCCGCATTTCTAGTTTAAAACGTATAACGACATGCTTTTTAAGCTGTGAATCACACAATTTCCACACCCTTTTATTTGAACTTTGTGTGAAATCGTTGGGAACCTTTGCATTGTCAGAGGTAACAAAATTGTTGTGCATTTGTTTTTTGTGGTGTACATTTTATTTATCAAAAAACTGTGTTGTTGTTTTTGCTTTGTTTGTTGGTATTACAATAATCCCTACACTATTGACAGGGCAGTGGATGTTTGTTTTTTGTTTATTTGGTAGTTCTCCTTCTCCTATTTGGCACATTAGTTTTTGGTTTTCTTTTGTTTTTTCGTTGATTTTTTTATGTACTTAATTAAATTACATTGGGTCAACTTGGTATTGGATAGTGTTGGGCTTAAAACGTAAATCTAACTGCTACTTAATGGTATCGCCATAACGCCGTTGTAGCAGTCCGCTCATCTGAGTTATGCTCTGGAGTTTCCAGGGATCGGATCAATTCCAATAGAAGGTCTTACGACGGGGGTCTTACGACGACACACAATGCATCTGTAGGCATTGCAGAAAAATAGGATTAGTTTCAATCTGTCCAGCGGCTGCCTAAATGATCACACTTACCTGCTAATCTTGCTAGTTTGATCGGCCTTAAGCGTCTGCTGGCGTGGCTCTCGGAACTGATCTTGTTCCTCGATTACACTCAACCAGAATGAGACCAAAGTATCATAGTAGTTGCAGCGTCCATGGCCATGACATTCGATGATAGGATTGGGACGGAAATCCTCTAGGCAAGAGCCAGGCGACACCAGATTCTGGCCCACACCGCCCGTATTGTCTGTGGAGGTCTGGTATGGAGGGGGTTAGACAGGGGGAAATCGAAAAGAATTTGTATAAACTCACCATGTAGTAACTGTAGCCAATCCACATTTCCTCCCAGTCGAACGGACAGAGCGGTACCACCATGGACTGCGAGTGGAGAGTAATAACCCGGCTCGGGGTTTCACACACCACGCAACTGCAAGTGGAGGACCAAAGGGGTAAGTATTTTTCTGGCTTAGACTAGCAAGCCCACACTCACCGGGATATGTACTTCATGAGTTCCCTGGACTCGATGGGCGTCATGGTCATGGGCATGGGCTCATTTGTGGACAACCAGAGACTGTCATCGTTGTTCTGGGCATAGTTACACACATTATTGACATCGCAGAGCATGTACGGCATGGTGGTGAAGCGCATTAGACATGAGCCCGACTGACCCAAGTCCTGACCGAAGGCACGACCGCTGGCCACATTGCCGGAGAGGGAATAGCCCTCCCACAACATGTTGGTATTAGCAGGACACTGCGGTAAATCGACCTTCTGCGAGTGGCGAGTGAAGATGAATCCGCGACTTTTGGGTGGTGGTGCTGGCGGAGCCGGATCACCCTGTGGACCTGGTGGGCCACGTCGACCCGGGGGTCCTATGAAACCGCTCATACCCATGTCTCCGCGTTCACCCTGCATACCATCGAGACCAGTATAGCCAATCTCACCACGATCACCCTGAAGGCCAATGAAGCCACGCCGACCGGCGGCTCCCATCAGGCCCGTGCTGCCGACATCACCGGATATACCCTTAAAGCCGTTTAATCCAGGCTCACCGCGATCTCCACGTCTGGCAAAGGTATAGGGATAGGTCACACCTTGCTCGCCCTTCTCACCGTCGCGACCGTCGATGCCGTCAATGCCGCTCCAGCCGGCATCACCGGTCATACCTCGAGGGCCACGGGCACCAGGGCGTCCAGTAAGTCCGGGACGTCCCTGGAAGCCTTGCTCTCCCTTGGCTCCATTGAAGCCATTTTCACCCTGGAATCCCATGTCACCCATGTCACCTTGTTGTCCCCAGGTGGCCAAGCCGGACTCGCCTTGTTCTCCCTGCCAGCCCACGTCGCCACGTTCGCCCTTTGGGCCCGATTGTCCATCCGCGCCACTGCGTCCGTGCGCTCCTGGATAGCCTTGATCACCCGGCGGACCAGGTGGACCTTCCTGAACTGTACCTATGTGTCCTGGTTCACCATTTATGCCGTACTCGCCCTGCTCGCCGGGTGCACCCTTCGCCCCCATCCTTCCTGGTCGTCCATTCAGGCCATTTAGCCCCATGTCGCCATCATCGCCTCTTTCCGCTATTTGACTTGGTCCGGGGGGACCTCTTCGACCTTTGTCTCCCAGCATTCCTTTGACTCCTGAATAACCATCTGCGCCAGCTTGTCCATCGAAACCCATATCACCCCTCTCTCCCTGTACACCAGGCAAACCCGGGTAGCCAATTAGGCCGCGTTCTCCCTTTTGACCCTGCTCGCCTACTTCTCCTCGAATACCGGGGAATCCACGGTAACGCAGGCGATCTGGGATTTCCATACGTCCAGGCAGGCCCATCTCACCCTCGTCACCACGCTCTCCCTTAAGGCCATGCAAGCCGGGGAGACCGCGGGGACCCTGATTGCCGATTTCACCATTAATCCCATTGAAACCGTTGTCACCCGGCTCGCCTTGTTTGCCCATCTCTCCAGCTAGGCCGACTTCGCCGGGCTGTCCTACTGCTCCAGGAGCACCGTTGCGACCTCGATAGCCAGGCAATCCCTCATCGCCTTCGTCTCCCGGCTCGCCGTTACGACCAGCAATGCCAAGGTCGCCGGTAGCGCCCTTTAATCCTCGTCTGCCAGGTAGTCCATTGTAGCCGGGTAGGCCAGCCTCACCTTTTCTACCTTGCTGGCCGTCCAGGGCAGGCAGAGTGTCACCTGGGAGTCCCTGCGTTCCCTTAAAGCCCGCCGCACCGGTGGGTCCCGGAAGACCAGGGCTGCCGGGTACACCAGCCTCACCCTTGATGCCGCTATAGGCGGCCACACCCTTGGCACCAGTTCGGCCAGGGGGACCTTGATCGCCTTGTTCTCCCTTGCGACCGTGTGCGCCTTGGAGTCCCGCATAGCCGTACGGTCCTACTTCACCCGCAAGACCTGGAAAGATTCAAGTGCTGGAGCACAGGACAGTAACTCAAGTACAATGCGTTACAATACCTTTGGGTCCCATAACGCCCACTTCACCGCGTGGACCAATGTTACCGCGACGTCCGTCTTCGCCTATATCACCGCGATCACCCTGCTCACCGGGAATGCCAGCCAGTCCTGCGACACCCGGAGCGCCCACCACACCAGGCTGTCCCTGACCGCCAATTGGACCTCTGCGACCGGGGGAGCCAATGCTGCCCTTGGATCCATTTGTACCCTTTTCGCCCTGATGGCCCAGCTCACCCTTGTGACCCTTAGTGCCATGTGGAGCGGTACTACCATCACGACCCGGCTCACCCTGGGGTCCAAGTGGACCAACTCTGTAATCACCGCGCTGACCCTTGCTGCCGGGTAGACCCTCGTATCCACTGACACCCTCGTCCCCGCGTTCGCCTTTTACGCCCTTGGGTCCGGGTCGGCCTGCCGGTCCGGGATATCCAATGAAACCTTTGTCACCAACGCTACCTCTGCCGCCAGGACGGCCAGGCCTGCCCTTCTCGCCAGGCAGCACCGATTGGCCAGGCTCGCCGCGTTGTCCCTTGTAGCCAGGGGCACCAAATATACCCTCCTCACCGTCTCTGCCATCCAGCCCAGGCAGGCCATGCATACCAAAATCTCCAATAATACCCGGATAGCCCTTTATGCCGCTTGCCCCACTAATTGATTCGCCTTGTGGTCCCTGGTCACCGATTTCTCCACGCAGACCCAGTTCACCGCGTTCGCCCTTGGGACCGCGAAAGCCTGGATCTCCCGGATAACCCAAATCGCCTGGATCGCCTTTGTTGTCGGCGATTTGGCCTGGATGTGGTTCGCCTTTGTCACCCTTAACGCCGTCGAATCCCACATCGCCGCGTTCTCCCCTGAGTTTGGAATAAAGAAGGATTAGCTTTTGAAGCATTCGTTGGGTGAAAGCGTACAACTCACTTGCGGCCATGGCGGCCAGCTTGGCCGAAATGATAGATTTTGCTTCCGATTGGTGGCTGGAAGCCTGGGTTTCCGTCCCGACCAGGGTTTCCTGGTGACCCATCTCTACCCGGACGTCCAGCATCACCATAGTCACCACGCATACCGGTCTCACCTCTTGGGCCGGGAGCCCCATAGAACCCATCTAGGCCCTTGTCACCTGGTTGACCCTGCTCGCCGCGTCGTCCGAATTCACCGTTGTCGCCCTTCTCTGCTTCACGCCTACTGCCAATCGACTCTGTTTGACCAGGAGTGCCAGGTCTGCCCGCGAGACCGGCCTCTCCGGGAATGCCGGGCACACCACGCATACCCTTATGACCCTCCTGACCGGGCAGTCCCTGCATTCCTTTCGTGCCACGTTCTCCCGTAAGGCCAGCGGGGCCGCGTTCTCCGTGCTGACCCGGATAACCGGTATCGCCGCTATGTCCTTGAACTCCCCTGGGTCCGGCATGACAAATGCCGCAATTATCGCCGCGAATACCCTTGTCTCCCGTTTGTCCCCGGTATCCATGCAGACCATCATCACCGGGGCGACCACGTATGCCGGGCGGTCCCTGGGCGCCTTTTGGTCCCACCATGTCAAAGCCCTCGCCGGGTAAACCTTTGTCGCCGGGTATGCCCACCTCACCTCGCTCACCGCGATAGCCATATTCACCAGGAATACCATTGAGACCAGGCTGACCCTTTTGTCCAGCGATGCTGTAGCCAGGAGCTCCCTGCAGACCAACGCGTCCGACAGGACCAGCCAAACCGGGCAGACCCTGACGTCCGGGAGGACCCATAGCACCGTAATCACCCTCTTCGCCCTTGACGCTGCGTCCCCGTGGTCCGGGGCTGCCACTCAGTCCCTGTTCACCAGGTGGCCCGGCCTTACCCGGAGGGCCACGACGTCCCATCTTGCCGGGAATACCCTCCAGGCCTGGCAGACCATCGAAGCCGATATCACCCTGAGGTCCAATTGGACCAGGTAGCGACTTGTCCAAGTTGGGATCATAAATGCCGGGTGGGCCAGCGTATCCTTGAACACCGGGCGTGCCTTTGAAACCATCTTCGCCGCGTTCTCCTGGTCGGCCATGCTCTCCGTCTTGGCCATTGTAGCCCGGAGCTCCCTTAACACCCTTCTCCCCGGGAGGACCTGCCACGCCAATTTTTCCATGTTTGCCTCGATCGCCGGGCTCACCCTTATCACCACGGATCCCGGGCAGGCCATCGCGACCAAATTGTCCTGATTCGCCAATGAGACCACGCTGACCGCGTTCTCCCATGGGTCCGGCATAGCCCTTGTAGCCTTTTAGCGAGGGATCGAAGACCAAAGCGCCGGGCTCACCTTCGCCTGGCTCACCTTTCTCGCCTCTCTCGCCCTGCAGGGTGGGCGAAGACTCAGGCACTCCCATCTCACCCTTGAAACCCTGCAAGCCCTGTTCACCCTTAGAACCCTGAATACCGGCGTAGCCGATGTCACCTTTCTGGCCACGAGGTCCGCTGTAGCCTATCTGACCCTGCTCGCCGCTGGGTCCCTCCTGACCGCGGCTACCCTTGGTGCCTTTGGAATTGATGCCACCTTCGCCAGCATCACCGGGAGGGCCAGCTAGGCCAGGTTTGCCCATGGGACCACGTATGCCATTCTCTCCTGGAGGTCCGTGAGGGCCCGGTTTGCCATGCTTGCCATCGCAGCCATCTAAGCCACGTGGTCCATGGGGACCGTCCTCGCCAGGGATGCCCTGTGGTACCAAAATGTTTAGTTTTGCATTTGTAAGTCACGTTAATTTCTAGCACTTACCCGTGCACCCGGATAACCGGATTCACCTTGAGCTCCAACATCACCCTAGAGAGCAAATTAAATATGAGCTTACACGCATACTCCAAACACGCAGATGTCCACTTACGCGATGTCCTTTATCGCCTGTTTCACCATACTCGCCGACATCGCCCTTCTCGCCAGCATAACCTGGAGGACCAAGGGGGCCGTAATCGCCTGCAGGACCCTCAATACCCGTCACTCCGGCTGGGCCTGGGTCACCAGGGCCACCTCGAATGCCTTTGCAATCGCACATCGTTGTATTGCACTCCTGCAAATGAAGGAAGCAAAAGCAGAATCTATTAGTGGGAATTATGAACGATTGGAAACTGAGTCTACGCAAAGCTTATAAGGCGCTGTCTTGCTTACAATGTGAACTTCTCTTCGCTAATTTGTACCATTAAATCGGTCTGGTACATCCACTACATACAGATCCAACAGAGGACCCAAATTCTGATGATGAATAGAAACCAGGGTTCGGAATTGCTCGCGAGCGAGCCTAGCGCTCGCTCTTTTTTTGGCTCTCGCTCAGAGCCGAGAGCTGCTGTTCGGGAGCCGGGAGCACTGAGCAGCTCTCAGCTCACTGCACTCGGCTCCCGGCTCGTGAGCCAGAACACTCGGCTCTGAGCTGTGAGCCACAGCTCGTGAGCTGGGAGCCATCAACCGGCTCTCGGCTCGTGAGCCCCAGCACTTTGTTCTACGCTGGGAGCCACAGACTGTGTGGTCGACTTTTACAATCGCGAAATAATACCAAAGAGGAATAAAAATAGTAAAAAATGAAGAACGTTAACACCAATCAAGTGAAAAATCCTGGAAGGATCAATGCATGAGCGCAATTTGCAGCTAACGGATCTCCATGGTAATAAGATCGCTAATTACTTAAGAAACTGTTTTTCAAGTTTACAAATGACCGCACATAATAACATTGCCATCAATTTGACAATACTGAACCGCGATAGATACCATGGAAGACCAATGCTAAAGAATATGGTCAAGATCATAAGAATCGCTTTAAACCACTTTCCGTTACTGACAAGTCATTCAATCGCGGAAAAATACCACAGAGGATCAAAAATAGTAACTATGCGAGACAAAATGTACTTCCAACCAGTGGAAAATGCCAGGATCAATGCATGAGCGCCATTCGCAACTAACAGATCTACATGGTAACAAAACCGCTAATTACTTAAGAAACTGCTTTTCGAGTATGCAATTGACCACACATAATAATATTGCCATGAATTTGACAATACTGAATCGCGATAAACACCATGGAAGACTATTAGAAACCATCCTCTGGTTCAGTATTCCTGTACTCTTGGTTAACCAGCAAAGTATTTTAAGGGGTACCTATTTGATACCAACAGAGCGAGATGATGCACTTGTGGTGCAGTTTTAGAGATTGGTTATGGTGACCAGAGATCTGCATGAGTGCACTGCCACAACAAGTGTACCGCATATGTACTTGATATTTTTCACACTCGAGTGTCTCCAGCCACTGCAAAAAACGTACGCGGTGCTTACAACACTCGTGGCATATTCTTGCATCGGGTACCGAGTGCCAATTATACCCGCGCTACTCGTGCGACTCATTTTATTTACCCTTGAAAGCAGAGAGCGCAAAAATTTGAGTCTCGCACTTATTGCTAGCATACGCTAAGGGACAGCTTTTGCCGACGAGACTATCTTATACTTATTGCATCATGGCGAAGAGAAATACGCAATGCATACATAAGTATTTAAAGTGTGTGTGCTGAGAACACCGAGTATTTTGCGCACTCCTCTCCGTTCTCTTTAAGTAAAAATAAGTATTGTCACTGCGAAGAGTGCGTACGAATGCAACACGACAACGACATCAACACGAGGAGCCGATCATAGCAAAATCAACCACTTTTACAAACGAGCATACAAGAGACTCATTTGCAA
>JAEIFU010003793.1:0-23995 GCA_018904235.1 Lordiphosa stackelbergi | reverse complement strand
ACGTCTTTATATGAGAAATGATAAGAATAAGGTCGGCTACTAGATCATAAGTCAGTAAAAACGGAAGTATTAAATCAACTTTGCCCTAAGCGGTCGGTTTCAAATCGCTGAACTTTTGTCATTTAATTTAGTAGCCGGGCATATTTGTAGGACTTCACATATAAAGGAATGCCGTTTAGTTTGATCCGCTTGGCTTTCTTTAGTTGATTTCAAACCGTCAAAGTCAAGTGACCACAGATATTTTCGTCACTTGATATGTAAAGTTGTAGGATTTCAAAATGAAATGAGAACGTTTATATGGCACTTGCCGTCGAAATTTTGAACATACCCGATTAACTAACGGTTCAAAAACTGTGTGAACCACTTAACCGAACCAGTCCTTATATCCGAGTGGTTTGCATCCCTGCTAAAAAGTAAAGAACTTATAAATCTGTAGGCCCGACTGACTGATTGACATATTATCAAACCACAGCTAAAACTGCTTTTCTAAGAGATCTTAGATTTGGCATAGACCTCGTTTAGTTAAGCAGGCGCGCACTAAGAAAGAAAATTTGGAAAATTTAACACGTAACATCATAAGCTGTTTTGCTTAGAGCGCGCGAGAGAGTGAGCATGAGAGGGATCGTCCCACATTCACACAAATAAGGTATGTGTGCATCTCTTGGCTCTCTGAGACAGATGACAGTGGAGAGCGGTGGAAGATGGAAATGCGGGCGGAAAGAGCAATGAGCGGGTAAAGAATGGGTGGGGAAAAACGAAAAGTCAATTTGAGTTGAATCATAATTGAAGAGTGCTGATGCTGCTGTGAAATGCACAGTCTTGATATAATATCGCTAGACCCAAAATTCACTATGTGGTCGTGCGGGAGAGGTATGTTTTCAGCATCCACTTGGCTGGCAGGAACTAACATCTAATTTCGGAATTTTCGAGCGCCTAGATAATTTGGTTTGATCCCTTAGGACGAGATAACGGGAACTCGAAACTGTCTACAAGATAAAACAACAAAATTTCTTGAAATCTGGGACGCGGACAAAGTCGCTGCTTGTTCGGCTAGTATACAATAAATTAGTACCCGAACGGAAACCGCGTCGTAGTTAGCTCTTTAAACCATGTAATGAACCGAACCGTCACCAAAACGATTGTTCCACAACGGTTTTTAAACAAAAGTATCAATATTTTTATATGATTTCGGACATCCGTATGGGAAGACAAGCCAAATTCAAAATGTCAGCCTTGAAAACTCTTGAATCAAGAAATTAAGTATCCCCATTTCGACTGTATATTTTTGTTCACTAAACCAACTCTAATGTGTGGCCATATTTCGCCATAACGCCTTCACTTAAGTGCCACTCACATATAGCCCCAACTTCCCTTGCCAAATAGTCTTAATCTTTTCCCATTTGATAGATGATTTAAAGCACATTAGATACGAGGCTGCAATCTCCCAACTAAACGCTTTGCCTTATTAACATTGATAATCTCTGGACGTTGGCCAGCTTGGACGACGCGTCGTCTCCTGACCCACGCAATACTGGCAACGTTCGTTGGGAATCGTAGCACCAAGACGCGACACTTTTGGTTGCCAATTGCATAATTGGCTAGTTGAAATGCGCAAGTGCAAACGATGTGTGTGCTTTTTTTTTTATTATTTATTTTTATGGCGGATGCATTTTGCAGACGATTTGCGGCGGTCGATAAGGTAAGCGCCTTGTTCTTGGTCTGGCATTGGTCTGTTGGCATTTTCTAATCGCGGTTATTGATTCAAAGGCGGACACCTGCCCAGCGATGAGGATGAGGCTTTGGGTGCCCTCAGTTGGACTTCATAATTGCCACAAGTTGACGCACGTAGCACGTGTGGCTACGTGCTGGCATTAACATCATCATCGTCCAAGTTGTTTTCTGTTTTTTTTTTTTTTATAAATTAATCACACTTTTATGGCCTTTTTGTTCATAATTTTTTTATAGCTTTTTTATCGTTTTTTGCAGCCAAAATGTCTTGAGTTGTTGTTGTTGTTGTTGTTGTGGCTGGTACCTTGCCACTTTGACTAATTGCAGTGCACTTGCCACATGGAGTTGTTGCTGTTGCTGTTGCTGTCACTCAGCCTGTCCAACAATTTGTCATCTTCTCTGTCATGTCACAAATGGGCGTGTGTCTGTGCGCTGGGTAAGGGTACAATTTTTATTAGATTTTCATAGCAAACGGTAGACAAAAGTTACTTTATAGAGTTGTCCGCTGGACACTCGTTTATCACTTCCTTTGACAATTTACATGCAAATCAACGCTTGGGCGTGGGTTTTTGAGTATCGGTCAAAACAGCCGAGCGGCTATGGTAAGCATTCATTCAGCAGTTTCATTCAGTTTTAAAGGTTCGAAAGCGGTTTAGAAACGGTTCAAAAGTAGTTCAGTCATTCCACTGAATCACTGACTTACTGTTTTCTCTATTTGGCCGGCCCTGCTATGAAATTGAACCAGTTCAGTTCATTGTATAAGTCTGTGAAAGTTTTCTAAATTTCTAATAAATATCTTTCACTCCGGAAACCTATTAAGAATTCCAAAATTCTAACTTTAAAAACATTTTGAAAATTGTTTGAAAAGTTGTTCATGACTTAAGCTTCCACCGCCAGGTCAGGGTAGCACATTGCGGCAGCCATAATCTCATTTTCCCAATTCTCAAATTAAATTCCAACAACAATGGCTGTCAGTTTTTGGGGGGTGAGATGGAAGATGCCTAAGCAGCTGCACCAGGTGCGAGCGGGATGGCCATAGCCCTGTAGATACCAACCATCTTTGATGATGCATTAACCTTTCCAAAAATGAACAACAACAACAACAAAAACTATTTTTCGGTTAGCGAGGGTGAGTAGAAAGAGGAGACCCACAAAAACCTAAAATACCCATACAAATGCATTTCACACACAAACACACAAAAGAAGACGACGAGTTGAACAACAACAAAAATTAAAGCCCATTAATCATTTTGACTTATTTCTTGGCTTTTTTTTTCGTCTAAAATTAATCTTGATGCCAAAACGTTGCCGGGGCAACCACAATTTGTACATGTGTGAGGGAGATGGCCTGTTTAACAGGGATTATAAGGGCAGCGCTCGGTTCACAAAAAAAAAAAAAAAAATTATGAAAAGATGCAGAAACTGGGGAATCGAAATCAACTTTATTCGGACATTTTGGCATGCCCGTGCGGATTAGTGACTGTGTGTGTATAATTTAAAACAGATTAAACCGTTACGGCTGCCATTTACACCACATTGCGTACCGCACACACTCCCACCCCCTCTCCACTCTCACACACACACGCTTCGCCCTCCGCAAATGAATTTGAATTTGACCAAATGTCTTGCGAAACTCAAACTCGTCCTTTTGCGCCTTGCATATGCTGCAAATTTGCCAACAACAACAACAACAGTGCCAAGAGGGGGAGTTAAGGGATGAGACACTATGTCTGTATGCGGTGGGGTTGCTTGCCATTTGGGGTTAGTGCACGGAGAGTGGCATACTTAAGGGGCGCGTCGAGTGAAAACAGCAGGACGGCCATAAAATCGTTTAAATCAAACGGCAGAACAAATTGGTTTCCTTCAAAGTCGAAAGCTTTATTGGAAAACATTGTTAGAGGGGTCGGTTCAAGTAGTTTTCAAGTTGTCGTTTATTATGCAGCAAAGAAAAATTGGTAAGCGAAATTTTAAGCACTTGGTTGGTAGATTTAATAAGATGGGAATCAATTTCGAAAGAAATTGTTGGATAAGTGGACTTCAATCTTTCATTTAATTACAGAAAGATTCTCTGGAATAAGTTAAACAGTTCTGCTTACCGGGGTTCCCAATAAATTTTTCATTATGCCAGAAGAAATTTATCAACAGTATTTCAACAAGTATTAGAGAGAAAATGATACTCAATAGTTTAAATTTAATTACTAAATTGTGTCATTTTGATGATTCCTTTTTATAATCTGTACCAAAAGTACACAGAGAATATTAAATTTGTGCAAAAGTATGTAAAGGGAAGAAGGAATCATTTCTGATCTTATAAAGTACTAGCAAAAAGCCCGTCGCGCTTCGTTGCGCCTTTAACAGTACAGAACTAATTTCCGAATCAGTTTAAAGTCAATCGTGAGAGTGCAGTATTTACCAAATTTGAAAATATTCCTTAAATTTGTTTTCTCTGTAGAGCTCCGAAATCGAATCATACATACATAGGCTTGAAATCAACGTTTTACTACTCTGCTTTTTCTCCGTTACGACTTTGCTGATGCGTTCTTCACTACCCATCCACTTCTTACACAACTTCCACCCGTTTCGCACCCACATCTCGCCCACATCACATCCACTTCCCACCCACTCTACACCCAATTAGCACCCACTTACTTCCCCCCAGTTCCCACCCACATCCCTTCCACATCCCACCCACATCCCTCCCAGTTCCCGCCCACATCCCACTTACATCCCACCCACTTCCCGCTTGTGGGCCGTCTGTGGCCCAGTGGTTAGTGTGCTGGACTGCTGGGCGGGAGGTCGTGGGTTCGATCCCCGCCTCTGAACATCTAATAATAAAAGTTTTTTTCTTTCTTTAGAAACTAGCTTTTACACATACGGTCACCTTCACCAGCTTAGTGGCGCCAGCTGTGAAGTAACTAGCCATGAAAAAGCAATTTCTCAAACTTTGCCGTTCGGATCCGGCGTTAAACTGTAGGTCCCTTTCTCTTGTGCGAAAAATTTAAAGCACACACGCCAAGAGATTGAGAGAAGCGGCGGCACATGCCGCCCACATCCCACCCACATCCCTCCCACTTCGCGCCCACTACACACCCACCTCCCGCCCACTTTCCACCCACCTACTTTCCCACTTTTCTCCCACTTCCCAGTGGGCATCCCGCCAGTATTTCAACATCGGAAAATGCAATCACTAATTATATAGTATTCCCTTCCTACAAACAGAGTTTCAAGTCAATCGGATGAAAAATAGTTTTTAGCAGGAATTTTCCGGCCGTTGGTTTAAATTTTCCAACATCGGAAAATCACATCTCAATTTATTTCACTTACTATTCTCACAAACCGAGTTTCAAACGAATCAGGTGAAAAATAGATTTTTCCATGCTGAATTTTCCGGCCAACCAAGTTTCAAGTCAATCGGATGAAAATAAAATGTTTCCCATACAAACTTTTTCGACGCTTTTCCGACCTTATTAGGTGGGATTTTCCGGAAAATTGGAACACAGTTATTGTTGATTTTTCATATACATCTTTGAAAATGAGTTTGAATCGCTGGCAACTAAAGTTTCGCCCATACAACCTTGCCACCCACTACCACCCGATCGCATGAAAAACAAAAAAGTTTCCATCTAGTGTTTGGAATTTGAACTATTCATAATTTGACTTTAAAAACGTCAAATGTCATTCGGAAAGCGACTAATATTTAGTAAAAACTTTGACATTTACGAAATGGGTCGCTATTCGCTTGAAGAAAGTTGGGAAATATTAAAAACATATTTCCAAAGTGGTGAGTCCTCGACTCAAACTGTGCGAAATTTGAAAAAAAAACGAGAAAGGCAAAGCTAACTTCGTCTGTACCGAAGTTTTGATACACTTGAAATAGCTTGTCTCAACGGTTAGCGACTTCGACCAAACTTCGCAGATCAGCTTAAAAACATTACATATTACCCATGACCGTGTTTGAGAGCAGTAATATTGAGAACAAAACAGTTTTTCTTACTAAAACCCATTTTCCGAACGAACATTTGTATGGCAGCTACAAGAAGTAGTCATCCGATCCGGTCGGTTCCGACATATTAGCAGCGTGCAGTAAAAAGAAGACTCTGTGCAAAGTTTCAGCTCGATAGCTCCAAAACTGAGGGACTAGTTCGCGTAGAAACAGACAGACGGACGGACGGACGGACGGACAGACGGACGGACAAAGCTTAATCGACTCAGCTCGTCATGCTGATCAAGAATATATATACTTTATGTGGTCGGAGATGATTCCTTCTATGCGTTGCAAACTTCTGGGCAAAATTATAATACACTTTTCAAGTGTATAAAAACATTTAACAAAAAAAACTTCGAAAACTCAATTTGTGGATCAATTCGTGAAGCGAGTTCGTGAAACTGGAATGTTGGTGGATAAACCAACCCGTGTACGTACTCGTCCGGTGCGCTCGACCGAAAACATTGCTGCGGTTGCTGAAAATGTGCGTGAACAACCATCGACGTCAACTCGCCATCGATCTCAACAATTGGACATTTCGCGCACTTCTTTGATGCGAATTTTGCATAAAGACCTTGCCATGAAGCCATACAAAGTTCAATTGGTGCAGCAGCTAAAGCCAATTGACCATCCGAATCGTCTACAGTTCGCAAATTGGGCGGAAGATCGTTTGGCCGAAGATGGTGAATTTTACCGAAAAAATCATCTTTTCGGATGAAGCACATTTCCACCTCGGTGGTTATGTTAATAAACAAAATTGTCGCATCTGGGGCACAGAAAATCCGCATATCGTCGTCGAGAAGCCAATGCACCCACCACGTGTCACTGTTTGGTGCGGATTTTGGTCTCGAGGCATCATTGGTCCATTTTTCTTTGAAAATGAAGAAGGAGCCACCGTGACCGTGAATGGTGAGCGCTACCGCGCAATGTTAAGTGATTGGTTCTTCGAGGAAATTGAAGCGGAAGACTTGGACGATATTTGGTTTCAACAAGACGGCGCTACGTGCCACACAGCGCACGCCACAATCGATCTTCTGCGCCCTATCTTCGAAAATCGAATAATCAGCAAATATGGAGATGTGAATTGGCCGCCAAGAAGCTGTGATCTGACACCGTTAGACTATTATCTTTGGGGAGCGGTCAAGGACAAATGTTATGCAAACAATCCTGAAACAATTGATGAGTTGAAGAACGAGATTCGAGTTGCTATTGCTGACATACGTGCCGAAACAATTGAAAATGTTCTCAAAAATTGGGTGGATCGAATGGGCTACTGCCAAGTCAGCCGTGGTGGTCATTTGACCGAAATTGTTTTTCATAAATAAATGACATGAACCTACCCAAAAACTATTCAAAAAATTTTTAAAATTTAAAACACAAAAAAAAAAAACAGGTAGGTTTTATCATTAAATCATACCTAAAAAAAAACAATCTATTCTTTTTTTATTCAAAACAAACCCCAAGCAACAAAAATAGACTACCATACCCAGGTTACAAAACCCTTGTTACAAAAGTAAGGCAGCCTTACGCTTATGAGCAATTAGATCAGATCGTTTTAGTCATTGAGCCGTTTTGGCGATTGGAAATGATCGTGATTCTATCTAGTTGCTTTGTTGAGCTGAATCATTTCAAACTGATCATATATAGTAGATTATGCCTTAGATCATCAAGATCATGGCTTATATCATGAGCTATAACTTTTTCATAGAATTAAATTGTTCAACGTTTGTTTTTTTTTTAATAATTATATATATACTAATCAAAATTTTTATTTTTATAATCATATTTATAATCAGAAAACTTAACCCGAATTCTCTAAATATATTCATGGAAATGAGGACATTTACCAATTCCAATCCATCAAATTCGGAAAAGAGCACAGACATCTTATTGTATTGAGCTTTTCTTGATTTGGATCATTCTATTTCCTGCAAAATAATCAAATTCATTTTAAAGTTTCAACACTAGCAGTAAACTACAACGAATAATTTGAGTACGAACGCTCTTGTAATAAAACTTATTCGTTCTTAAATTTTGCAATTTTTTTAACTTTTAAGCGAGCTTAATTCTTTCTCAATTTCGTTCTTATAGACAAGGGGAGTGAGGGGAAGCAAACTTTGAGAGAATAGCATTGAATGAAGAATGTCGCGATCAAGAATTCGCACTTGGATCAAGAATTACGCTCTTGGATCAAGAATTTTCTTACCGTACTTTTGAGTACGAATGCTCTTGCTTCAAGAGTGATATTCTCCATTTACTGTATTTCATGGCATGCTTTTATATCCGTTTTCCCAACAAAAATTAAACCATAAAACTATACGAGTAAAATCAGTTTGCCAAACACATTACAGATTGACGTTGACACGATTTCTCATTTATGTTCGTGTATTCCGGTTGACTCTTTCCTAAGATTTTTGTGCCTTTTTAATTGTGAAATTTCCACGAAATTTTGCGAGGCGAGTTTTAGTAGTAGTTTTTTTCTTCTTATTTCTCTTTTTGTTGGTTGTTGGACTGACACGATTCCAACGACGACGTCGCTGGCGATGGCGATGGCGTGCTTGCGGTGGTTGGGGGTCAGTGAGCAATCCGGACCGCATTTGTGTCATTTTGCGACAACTTTGACATGTGTGACATTGTTTTTTTTTTTACTTCTTCCATTTGGCAACAGTTTCGTGTGTAGTGTAGACGCGGCTTTTGCTTAGATACATATGTAGGTAGGTATAAAAACCCTGGTCCGGCCTTTTGTTTTTGCTGAAATTTGCCGCCAAACTTTGTTCGCAGTTTGTGTTCTCATTTCGCGTTTGTTTTTTGTTGTTGTTGTTCCCCTTCAGCTCGTGCTGCTGCTTAAACAATGAGTTTTTGTTATGTCCAGCGGCAAAAATTTCGTCTGAAGGCAAAACGTTCTACCCAGATACAAAGGAAATGATCTCAACAATTTAGAGCGTTGCTAATTGCCTTTAAAAGTAAAAAGAAATGTGAGTTTCCCGAAAGAAAAAAAAAATGATACATATTTCATATTCATAAATCTCAACGAGGGGAACTCCCGTTGAGGCAAATATGCAAATGTTATGCAACATATGGAGTATCCTGCCGCCGCTGGAAGTGCACAGTTTTCCAGCCAGAACTTAAGATTTATGTGGATTTTTTTATGACTTATTGACTTCTTCACACAAATAAATCACAAAATTTTCTCCCATTGTGATGTGTTTGTGAAAATATTGGAAGTGCAAGTGATTTATGGACGAGCTAAAAATATTTTTATAACTGAATAGAAAAGTTGTTAATAATAAAGCGAATATGAGAAACACTTTTATTCTTAATCCTTGATTTATTTCCACGCACACACACACACACACACGAACGTGTTGATTTATTAACACCACAAACTAAGGTTTTCAACTGAAAGTAAAAATCGGGCAAGTCTTCGATTCCAGATCACTTTCATAAAAACGGCCGGCAACAACAACAAACAATGGCAACTCATAAATAATAATTTCCGAAACGAAGCCGAAGCGGCACAGCATTACCAGGGCCAACTGTAAAAACAGGTAACCTTCAAACAAAAAGAAACACCGAGGCGTTCGAGTCCAAGTCGGCACATTTAGCCAAATTGCCCGGGCGAAGGACGCATATTAATTTTTATGAGCATAGAAAAACTGACGATTGCATCATAAGCCAAGGGCAGGGGCAGGGGCAATGGCAGGTGACTTCCTAATGAGGCAAACAGGTTTTTCACTTTCATTTTCAAGGACATTTCGCAGCATAAAAAAATAAGAAGAACAGGAACTTGTCCCGTCTTAAAGGTACTTTTTGTGTTTTTGGGAATTTCCCAATTTTCATTTTGCTCGCCTCGTTTTGTTCTCTGTTTTTTTTTCTTCTGTTTTTTAACTCCCCGAGTTTTTGCGTTTGTTGTCGCGTATCTCTTTGCCATAAATCATTGTCACCCGCTTCGGTTCGGCGCAATGTCACTGCGAGCGCTTCCCGCTGGGCGTCGGCCCAGGCCCAACACGACTCCCGACTACGATTCCCTACAGTCCAAAAAGCCAAAAAAAAAAAACAAAACTCCGCTCAAGTGCTGACTACTTTCAGCTCCAAAAATACAAAAATATCCAACACAAAAACATCGCTGCCAAAATGCAGTCACAGCAAATTGCCACCCCCCCAATTTTTTGGGGGTTTGTAGAACCTTTTCAACTGCAGCAAAGGCTTTGGGGACCACAACAACTGACAGACTGAAAAAAGTTTGTGAAATGTTTTGAAATCCTTCTAAGAGTTGTGCGGCTTCAATTCAAATACATTTGGGAGAGTCTTAAGCACAAGTTGCCATATTTCTTCTAACCTGTTGGCTGGAAATGTTCAAGTGAAAGTCAATTTAGAAACGTAAAAAAATGGAAATGAAGGTAGCCCTAATTGGTCTACGTAATTAAATATTTAACGATATTGTTGCATCGATTGTGCCAAACAAAACTCTTCGGGTTTTATTAATTTCCGTTTTGACATACGCTTATGAAAAGTATTAATGCTTATGACAATATAATATTTTGTGAACTCCTTTGTTTTTGCAGTTTAACGAGGTAAAGTCATGTTTTTATTGTTTCGATTTCGATCAAATTATCGGAATCGACATTTTTTAATCTTTCCGCTTTCAAAAACCAACTGTATTAGCCTTTTTTCTTCATCATAAAACGTTAAATCTTTATTTAATAATCGATTCTTCAAATTCCTACTCTTAACAATTTCGATCAGTCAAATTCGTCTGTATATACAGACACAAATTCACACAAATTCGATTACATATATCGATAACCGAAATACCCCTTACATACAACCACACATACAACCACACACACAAACACACACACGCGCGCACACCCACATCTGCGAGCGCACGCTGACTCTGAAATAGGCACCATCCCTCTCTCAAGCAAAATTGTTTCGTGCATAACTTTGGTGTTATTGCTCGGATCTTATTGCGCTTTTCACAATAGGTAGATAAAAGGCCTAAGATGACTTTGAAATTGTGGCTCTGACAGCTTTTTGGCGGTTTAAGGGAAATTTTGCAAATCTGAAACAAACTTGATCTGGGCATACACCTATGTACATGCAAATATATATGTCTCTGAGATCGATGCGTTCATGCAGACAGACGGACGGACGGACGGGCAGTCGGATATGGCTAAATCGACTCGGCTGTTCATGCAGATCAAGAATATATATACCATAGCTCGTAAATAACTCTCAAACAAATACAAACTCGGGCTTCCCTCAACCGAATTTAAGCCGCAATTTCGCTCACTGCTCGGTAGCCGTGGATAAACACACAGCACCGATCGGTCTGAGAGCAACCCCATACTAGGCCCAAGTCAGTCAATCGCTCATCAAACGCGGTCTTCACGAAGACCGAACTTAAAAAAGGATATTTCAAACGGTTGCAGACTCAAGAGAGCGCCGGAGTTAAGCATAAACAGAGAGCGAGTCAGCGTGACAAAGAACGAAAAAAGGCATATACAGGCCTGTTCCCGTTTCCGAATTTGATTGATCGGAATTTATATGAGCTGTGATTTCTAAGAGACGATTAAACAATTCGGGAGAATCTTTTTGTCATCAACAGGGTCGAATGAAGGTTAACGCGGATTTAAAGTTAAAAGCCTAAAAATTCAGTCGGTTTTTGGGAGCAAGTACATTTAACAATTCCGATTCCGCATGATTTGATCAGAATCGAAAACGGGAACAGGCCTGATTGTTTTACACACACATTCATATTGTTAGCCGAGCCAAAGCAGTAAGCGTACACACTAGGGTTGTCGATATTTCTCAAAATATCCATATCGATAAAATCAAAAATTCAAATTTTTAATATCGATATTTGATATATCGCTTCCAAAAAACATCGATATTTCAATATTATCGTTATTTTCTAAATCTTAAGAAACTGAAAAGCTTTTAAGGAACTTCTTAACCATAAAACTCCTAGTCACGATTTCTAGAGACTGTTATATTAAATCTTCTCAACATTTTCCAATAGTTCAAACACACTGTCCATATTTTCACAGTACATTAATAGTGACAGTTTCTTTTTCTTTAAACCTTAAAAGCGTGTACTCAAAGGTGATACAAATTTAGTTAGGCACACTACTTCGTATAAGTAAGGCTTCTGTTAAAAATTGTTCTGATTTCAAAGCAGTACAAACATGTTTTTTCATGTGAAGTATTGTGACGAACTAAATTTGTATCTTATCTGAATGTAGGCTTTAAAGACTTATTGTTTAAAAAAGTATCAAGTGAAGAATTTAAGAGAACCCGTTGTCTAATTTCTTCAGTCATTCTGCTGCGGGTGTCTATAAATCAGCGATTGTTACCTAATGCCCCCAAGGGCCGAAGATGTTATGATATTTACATATAGGCCAAGAAATAGCCTCTCTGGTAAAGATTTCCTAATGAATTGCGCATCTGACGAAATCGTGCTGAATTAATTGTGATGTCTATTACTCGTCTAATTCTGGAAAGATTATTCAAGTGCGAATAAAAATATTAAATTCATTTGCCAAACCTATAACTGGCTTAATATCTGTAAATTATAACAATCAATCAAGTAAACACAAGTGTGACACTCGGTCAAGCCCGACTATTATATACTCTGTACCTAATGAGTAGGAGCTGAAGGCAGTGCTGCTGCTGCGCTCATCTCCAAATTTCTCTCACTCTCTCTCTCTCTCTAAAATTGCGCGGCGTTGGTTGTAAAAGGGTGGGAGGGGGGTGGGTGATTCACTTATTTGCTCATAACTTGAGAACTGCTCATTCGATCTTTATTATTTCTTCTGCAAATCTGTACTTATTGCTAATAACTATCTATCTCTAGAAGGTACGAATTATCTATCTACAAAACTGTGGGAGATATGACGTTTTTTCAAAATTGCGGGGGCGGACGGGAGCGTGGCGAAAATTGAAAATAAACTTGATCTGCCCGCAAGTATAAGGAACATTTGTCCCATACATGCCAAACATCTATCTCTTACCATCTCTGAGATCTGTTTGTTTATACGGACGGACGGACGGACAGACGGACAGACGGACATGGCTATATCGACTCGGCTGTTGATGCTGATCAAGAATATATATACTTTATAGGGTCGGAAATGATTCCTTCTCCCTGTTACATACTTTTGCACAAACTTAATATACTCTATGTACCTTCGGTACAGAGTATAATAAAATGCACTCCAGAGTGAAAATTAAACTTAACTTTAATTTAATATCGATTCAAATTCTTTAACAATCCTTACCTTAATCATTTTTAATTACACTACAAATACCACAATTTCCGCCCGCTAGAGCTTAATATTTTAATCGTTAAACTTCTCTAAGCAACTTTAAGCTTAATTCATTCGCTTCATTTCAGGGTTTACCCAAGATAAAGGGCAACAAACTAAATGCCGGCATTTCCGTCGGATAAACAAGAAGTTTGTTTCGTCCCAAGGGATCTGCTCGCGCTGAATCAATTCCAGGCCAAGACGAAACCATTTTGAACTCTCAATAAAAAAATTTAGTGAAATCATTTTGAAAATGCCGTTGCTTGCTCTTTGTTGTGTGTTTTAGTTGTGGTTTTTGCATATGATTAATTAGTCGCTTCGTGTTGCCATCGATCAATGGGTTTTATAAATAAATTTCAATTTCAAATCCAAAAACCAAAAACCAAACAAGTTTGGTTTCTTTGTTTCACTCAGAGACTAAAGATTAATGTGTTTACAAAAGAGTTGTCGCCATTTCTAAGCCGTATTATAAATCTTTAGTGTGAATTTGATTAAAAATGTGGCCAACTAAAGGAAGTTGTTAGTCACAGAGACGAATTTGAATTAATATTTTCGAAATTGGGATATCAAGGTTGCTTTACAACAAATAATAGATTCGAAACCAGTGTAAACCATTATAGTTTTTGGCCTGTCCAAATGGTTTTTGGATCATAAATCATAAAAACTTTTTGCATTGTAAACAAAAATTGAGTCCATGATTTTGACAGCAGTGAAACATTTCCAGTTGATTAAATCGGGAAATTATGGGAAAATAATTTCTTTTGATGTCAGCAGAGTAAAAGTTGCTTAAAACTAATTGAACAAATTAACAAGGAAAGCAGTTTTATAAAAATTTCAAAGAGCAAGTGCGAGTGAGCGAGCTAGCAACAATAGTGCGACAAATATGCAAAGGTCCAGACAACTAGGACAACAACAATGGCCGCATAAATTTTCTATGTGTGTGTGTGTGTGTGTGCACACATAGAAATGGCTGCCCTCGCCCATCGCCATCATCAGGAAGTGAAACTATGTTGCCCAGGATATGTGCAATAATTCAAAAACGAATTCCAAGTTCAAAGCGACCATTACTCTGGCCACCAGAGAAGGAGGCTGAAGGGCTGAAGGGCTGACTCTGACTCTGACTCTGGCTACGTTTTTCCCGAAATTTATGCAAATGGCTAATAAGCCTGTCAACAGTTTTGCAGTTTGCAACTACCAATGACTGATGACCTGGCCGACCGAAAAACGCTTTATGAGTTATGAAGTGTTGAATTTGTGTGGGCATAAAACTTGCTCAAAGCAGTGTACACTCAAAAAAAAAAATTGATAGAAATTGTAAAATTGCAGACAGATTGTAAAACCATACAAAACTTACTTTCTCAGATGCCACTCAGGCCTGCTTCAATTTTCAATCCAAATTGGAAAAATGTTTCCGCTTCCAATAACCAACTGTGTTTCCAATTTAAATTTCTTGATTGGAAGAAAATTTTTGCCAAATTCCTTAATCGTTTCTTAGAAATCACAACACATGTACTTAAAAAATAAATCAATCCAAATGCGATCAAATCAATCTCGCGGTAATGAAAAAAAATTGACCCGATCTGATAAAAGATTGAGTTGATCCGACTTTTTCAATCCTAAGAAAGATCACTTTTATATAGGGCTAATCTTATATAAGATTGAATTAAGCGAAAAAATTCGAGCACAATTTTATCCAAAAGTTTGATCATTTTGAGCATGTTCGAGATTAATTTGCGCTCAATATGTAATATTGATTTCTTCCCTTAATCTCTTTCCTACATACAAAAGCTACTTCAAAAACTTCATCAAGTTTGTCTTGCGAGAATATAAAGATTTAGGAACGATTTTCCTTCTTCCATATAAACGGTGATTTTTTAGCAACTTTCTTTTTAGCAACACAGTTTTTAGTAGCTCAGCTATTACTGCCAAACATGTTCAGTTTGGTTTATAATTTAACCACGAATCGACTTCCAAATCATTAAATTTAATTATCAAAATTGGTGCTCTGTGAGATATGTGAAAAATCTAACAATTTCTTCAGGTTAAATGGATACGTGAACAAACAAAATTGTCCTACTTGGTGTGAAGAACAGCCAGAAGCATAGCAAGAGCTACCAATGCATCCTGAAAAATGCACTGTTTAGTGTGGATTATAGGCCGGTGGCATCATTGGACCGTACTTTTTAAGCATGACAATGGCAGGAACGTTTCTGTGAGTGAAGAGTGCTACCGTGCGATGATTAGAACACTTTTTTTTCCCAAAATGGAAGAGCTTGACTTGGCTGACATGTGGACAAGTTTCAACAACACGGTGCCACATGTCACACAGCACTCGAAACAATGGTCCGATTGAGAGGCGAGTTCAGTGAACAGTTTTTTTTAAGGTTGGGGCCGGTCAATAAATTTTATCGTTCGTTCTATCGACTCAAATAAAGATTTCATAAATTTTTCTAAATTTTATGCAATTTTTTTAATCAAATCCAAAATCTACTACTTTGTGTCAGATTAACTTACAATTTACTCTGTTTTTGCAAAAAATAGCTTTATGTAGTAGATGTAAAATCGGCACTTAATCTATTTTTAAATGTTGAACAAAAGATATAATTTTGGTACCAAACTTTTTAGAGCTTGCATTGTAAGTCTATATGGTCAATGACACTTTGGTGCTTAACTACTTAGATTGAAAAATATATTAACGAGTTTAACATTGTTTCACGCATTTTCATTATTATGAACAAGTTTATATTTAGTTTTTATTTTATTTTATATATTTTTTAATATTTGGAACATTAAATCTGTTTTTTAGTGTGTTTAAAAAGTTTTAAAAATTAAAAGCTATTTCTAATATACTGTGTTAGAAGCGGGGAGGAAATCTCTGTCACTAACATTAGCAAAGCCAAGATTGGGGAACACACACAGTCACAAAGGTACTGGCAGCCAGCACAGGATTTTGGTGTCAAGTTGTTTAGGAATTCCCAAACGATTATGGCAGCTTCGACATGGTGTAAGAGTTGTTTTGGGCCAGTACATTAGGCGAAAGTCACTGAAGATTTGGTAGAGAGTACCAATGAAACAGCTGTATGACCACCTAGCCATCTTTGTGTTGTGTTCTCTGTTTTTTGTTGAAGTTATGTGCAAACAAAACGAGTACCTAATAGATTTTACGTACATGGCAGTGGTTTACAACAGCGAATGCTGTGTGTAAAAAAGTGCTTTTCGGAGCTAGAGAGCCTAAATCTAATGCTTAGAAAGTTAGTTTTGCGAAAGGGTTTTTCGAAAAGATACGAGGGTTCTTTATTATTTTGTTTTGGTGTACAAATATCAGAGATCAGTAGTTCATTCATGAGTTTAGGGACAAATCAAATATTTTTTGGAAAAAAGGGTGATATGTGCTCATGTCGTTTACACGTGGAGTTTGTGACGGGCTTTATTAATGTGATTAGTCCACGAAAGAGTTTTGTTAAAGGTTAATAGCCCGTTCTATATAGTCTACAGGAGTGTTGTCAATAAACTTGTCAAAGTGTTTGTTAAACTTGTAGTGTCAATATCTTTTTTTTTTTGTGGACAACAAAGCACTTCGACTTTGTTGGGTTCAGCCCTAGTCCGTTTTTAACAGCCTAGTTTTCAATTATTGTCAGATCGTCATTACACATTCACAGATTCGACTCAGAGGACGACTTACATTTAGTTGGACGCATACATGTGCACTTCACAATTTGTAATGGGCCAAGAATCGTTACTTGAGGGACACCGCATTTAGTTACGAAAAAGTGAGAAAAGGGGGCACCTACTACAGAGTAAGGAGTACAAACACTTATGGACTGAGTTGGAATATCTACACTCAGAAAAGAAAACAAGAACTTTAGATTTGAATCAAGTACGAACGGTGTCAATAGTACGGTAAGTACGAAAAAAAATGATTCAAGTATAAAATCTTTATTTCAAGTACGATTTATTCAATCCCGAAATACTTGTTTTAAGACTGTTTCGGGATATTTTAAGAAAATTTCGATCTATTCGGGGTGCCACAGAAACCTCTTCCAACCAAATTCCAACCGAATTCCAATTCTTAGGTGCCACAGAAAATTCTATTGGTTGGTTTCAAACCTCTAATGTTTTGTTAAGAGATTTTGCAAAGCTCTTTTCTCACTAGCGCCTTTCAGCGGATTGAGGGCTGGAAACTAATTCCTCATGTTTGGCGCCAACAAATTTTGAAATTTTGCATTATATTGGTGGAGAATGCGACTTAAAATTGAATTATTATTTAAAAATGCATCATAAAAAATATAACACAATCATAAAAATTTAGTTAATCATTAAATTAACCCACATCCAAAAAAGGGAAATTTTTTGGCGAGAGATTCTGCCCTGTTATTAAAGATGGAACATCAATAGGAACATCTGGTGTTCCAACTAGACTTTCTAATTAGAAAATGAAATCTCTAGAAGTTCTGTGGCACCAACGAATTTTTCGAGAGATTTACAAACCAACCGTCGGCAAAATCTATAGAGATTTCTGTGGCACCCCCGATTATAATACCTTTTATTTACTATTAATTTGTTATAGTCTTAAGTAAAGGTTAAACTGGCTATACAGCTCCTCAACGGGGCCAAGCCAAGCTTCTCTCAATCTCTTGGCGTGTGTGCTTTAAATTTTGCGCACAAGAGAAAGGGACCTACAGTTTAACGCCGGATCCGAACGGCAAAGTTTGAGAAATTGCTTTTTCATGGCTAGTTACTTCACAGCTGGCGCCACTAATCTGGTAAGGTGACCGTATGTGTAAAAGCTAGTTTCTAAAGAAAGAAAAAAAATTTATTATTAGATGTTCAGAGGCGGGATCGAACCCACGAGCAGTCCAGCACACTAACCACTGGGCCACAGACGGCCAACGGCCACAGACGGCCACAGACGGCCAATAGTCTTAAGTACAGCCCGATTTACTCTCCAAACAAGTGCAAAATGATTTTAATCGAAGCCTAATAAATTCTAAAGTCAAGGAAATGAATTTACTAAAGACCAAGATCTTTTATACTGGAAATCAACCAACCCATTACCAAAGTGTTAGAACCAGGTGGAAATTTCAAGAACAGATTCTACTTAAAATAAATCGCCTTTTTCGTAGCACACTTTATGTAGCTTGCATTGTAAGTCTATTCTGCCTTAATCCAAGAAATTTTGTACTAGAACTAAGTACGATCTATTTTTAAAATTTTCGGCACTGTAAGTAGAAATATTCTTGATTCAAGAACGTTTGTTCTCAATTTAATAACATTAAGAGCCGTTTTTCTATTCTAAAATGTTTCGTAAGTAGATCGGAGAACCAAACATACTTGAAATTTTAAAAACAAAACCGTAAAAATTCTATCTTGATCGGTGTCGAACTCTGCCGGTCGTTCTTTTCTGAACTATTTTATGATTTCGAGAAGAAAAGAAAGCATAATTATGCTTACATAGAAGGTGAGGCAAGAACTTCATTCTAAAGTCCAGGCATGCTGTGGTAGAGAACCTAACAATAATGAATGAAGTTCATTCAGGTATGGATAAACGTTTTTAATAGCTTCGTAAGCTGAACGCTATTTTCTCAACCAAAATATGTTTTATTTTATATTTTAACAAATATTGGCCTTGTTCACCAGCAAACATCAAACATCAAAAAGCATACATCAAACATCATTCATTAAAGAAAAAGTTGATTGGCCTATCTGAATGCTTTGATAAAATATTTAGGTAAAATTGGTGTGCTTGAAAACTAACGTTTTGACTTCAAATGATAGCTTAAATTCTTCTTTTTTTTCATCCATCAAAATCAATCATGATTGCACATCACATTCGTTCACCGCAACAATCGAACTAGATTTGATCGATTTTTTGTCGTCGATTTGTGCTGGTGAACATGACCAATGTCTCTACGATCGAAGAATTCTTGAAACAATCTTCGAACCAGAACCTTAGGTTTGATAGAATCCTCGGATCGAGCTTTCTAAGGAATTTCAGAGGTTTGCAGTCTTGATTTTAAGCCTTAGCTTTTTTAGTCTTTTCGGTTCTCCAACACCGGTTCTTAAAAAGATCAAAGTATCGGTTCCGGCTATGGTTCAGAGCCTTAATCGGTGGTTTTTGGTATAGAGTTCCGTTTGATTCCCTGATATTAACCTATTTCCAATACAATTTTTTCCCTTTTTATAAAATGCGAAAGGAATTTATGTTTGAGAGTTTCAGTTTCCGATTTTGTTTACCTTTTTAACCGAACCTTTTGCAAAAAAAGTGTCTTTACGGTTCGGTAAATCTTTTTCTTAAGTTGCTTAAAAGCATTTCCCTTGATTTCATTTAAATTTCTCTTAGTGTATGCTTCCTTAAATTGAAACGTAAGCTGTCACTTACCTTTTAAATCCAAAATTGTCGACTTATCCTCAATCCTTTTGGCTTACTTGAAATTCAACTTGGGGTTTTGCACGTGCGCAAAAACTTTGCCCGCAGTGAAAGAACTTTTTTTTCCTTGTTTTTTTATTTCTTTTTGGCTGTCTACGTTTATTTTGATTTTATAGCTTACGTATATTGCTTGAGACTAGAAAATGTTGAATATATAATATATACGTAGGGATTATATAGTGTGTGTATGTGTGTTAGATTTTAGTTTTCTCTATATATATAAACACTTAGAGCTTAATTTGGCTTGAATTTGATCAATTGATTTGCACCAAAACAACACCGGACACTTGGCTTGGGCTTATTGCACAATAATTTTCTGTGAAGGAACAGCTGCAGACACCTGCCAGACGCGCGCGCGTAATTCTCAGCTTTTGTTTTTGTTTTTTATTATTATTATTTTTATTATGATATCGTTTTGGGGTCTGCGCCCGTCAATGGCCAATCAGCGACTGACTCGGCGTGGGTTCTAATTTTTTACGATTATTGTTATGATGGCTTTTACGATTTGGATGGTTTTTATGGGCTGTCAATTGGCCTGGACCGGAACGGAACGGAGCGAGACGAGACGCGTACGTGGCAACCACGACGACCGTATGCCAGCGAATAGTTTTATGGGGCTGCCCCAAAAGATGCGGTGGCTCTGAAGCTGCAGCGGATTGTTGTGCTTGGACTGGCGGGTGGGGGTGGAGGGGGGAGGCCCTCCTACGACGACAACGACGAAACACCAAACGCTACGTGTGGATACACGGACACTCGCAGTGCTTTTGTGTTGTGTGATGTTGATTTCTTTACGACTTCTATCAAACTAAACCCATAAAGCATTCAATTCAAAGCATATACATGTGAAAATCCAAGCGAGAACTCCTTTATTAATCCAGAAGTGCGCCAACTGCCACACAGTGCTCTCGGCTGCGGCCGCGGTCTCGGTCTCTGCCGGCGCCCAAGCGTCAGCCTCGACTGCGGCCGAGGCAGAGGCGCAGAGTATATAAATAATCTTATAAGAAACTGAAACTCATGCGCCGGCAGCGAAGAGAGCCCCATGTTATTTATGTGTGCGTTTACGCCGGCGTCGGCTTCGGCGTAGCTGCGCTCATAAAGTATCTGTAGCTGCACAAAAAAAAGTGTGCAACAATAACAAAAAGTATCTTTGCCTCTCAATTGAGTGAGTGACTGAGTGCGAGCGACTGAGTGAGTGAGTTAGTGAGCTCTGCACGAATTTACGTGGCCCGAGAGTGTCGCCTGTAGCTGTTTCTCAACATTCGCACAGCGACCAGCGACGATGACCACGACTTGCGGTCCTTTGGCGCAAGAAATCGACGGAATGAAGTTTCGTTTTTGGCGATCGAGTGGGGACAAAAGTTGGATCTTGCTTTTTGAAAGCAAATTATTTAGATGGAGCATTTAATAAATACTAGATAACATTTTCTGTAGAGCTTTCTGCTCAAAAGTTTGCAGGATGGGTAGACAAACAGAACCAAACCCAGCAGATTCAGTTCGGTTTGGGTTTTTTAGAGTACTTCGACCCGGTCTATGAACTTAACCTTCCAAACTTAAGACCTTACGAACCTGAACCCTAACTTTACCTCAGTTAGGAAAAGGGTTGGCTTAAATTATGCCTTCCGTCACATTTATAAGAACGCACTTTTGCGGAAAGATGCGTTTAATCACTCGATTTTAAGTTTAATACATAACAAGTTCGAAATGGAAATTAAAGCAAATGTTAAATTGTGAAATTTTAAATACTAGCGTCGCATTTCAAAACCAGGCTGGAACAGTGGAAGAGTTCGATTCATTCATATTCACCAAAATTTCGGATGAACTAAGAAGCTTCGACAAGCTTTAATGTCAAACAAGCTTAGAAACCTTTGAATTCTAGAATAGTTTCGGAATTTCAATAAGATAAGATACAAACTGAAATTCCTCACAAGCATTAAGTCACCATTCCGTTCAGTCCAAAAAAAGAAAGATTCGGCTCTCAGACCGGTTTATAGAAGTACTAAACCCAAAAATTTGGCTTAGATCTTGGTTCGTAGCTGAAAAAAATTCCTGTGTTTATAGGGGGTTTATAAGAGGTTGGTGCCCAATTATTACAGTTTTCTAAGCGAGTTTTAGCACACTAATGACCTTTTTTAAGGGTTCGAATGCAGCATACTTAAGGCAGTGCAGACAAAAGTAACCAATATCGGCAAAAAAAATTACAAATTAAACAATTATTTCCATATGATGTAAGTGTGTGTATATTTTTCAAAATACCTGCTTGTTTCAAAAGCACAGTTTTTTAGTCAATGACAATTACTTCCAGGACGACATCGGCTCATACAGGATAATGCTACTTTTTAAAGCAAGAGTAGAGATGCTCAATCTAAATTACCGACCACACCTACAAAATCATATCAATGAATGCTCACTGTGCAACTTGAGAGAACGGAAGGATATAATGCACTTTTTGGGAAATTTTCCAATCTTACAAGAAATCAGGGCAGCATGCCTCGGAACACAGTATCTGAATGTGGATTAATGTATCAACATATTGAACGGGAGCAACTGCAACAGCCTATCATCATATGTCAGCCGCGCACAAAAATAAAGGCAACAAATAATAGGAGAAAGTTTTTAGGAGATTATTAATGTAAATTAAATGAATTGTCTTTAAATTGTTAAAACCTGTAAAATGCTTAAATTAGAACTCCAACAAAAATTGTTAAATTGTAAATGAAAAATCGGCATGGCTCACGGCAACTAAAGCCTTATATCTTTCTTCTTCTTTCTCTCTTTCTTTTATTTTTTTTTCTATTTAAATTTAAATATTTTTTTTTTTTATATTAAAAATTTTTTAATAAAAAAATAATATTTTAAAATTTATTATACTATTTTTTTTCACATAATTTAATAAAAAATATAAATATTTTATTAATAATATTTTTAACAAATCATAATTATTTAATATAATTTTTTTATAATTTTTCTTCTAATCTTCTTTCTCTTTACTTTTTTTTTTTTTTAAATTTAAAAAATTTTATTATTAATTTAAATATATTAAATTTATAATTTTATAAATAAAAATTTTTTTTTTTAAAATTTTATTAAAAATACTTTTATATAAATTTAAATATTTTTTTTTTTAAAAAATAATTAAAAATTTATATTTTAAAAAAAAATTTAATACACAGCCCAACAGTGTTTTTGGTGCAGGTCTATTTTTATCTGATTATGTTAATATAGATTGCACTGAACAAAACTGTATTATTGGTTTTGTCCTATCAGCTCTTGCTTCCAAGATATAGCGGAAAAACGGAAAAGTTAAATTTTGGCACTCTAGGATTTATGGAGGCCACACTAGGCATAAATATGTGAGTTTATGAGCTATTTGCATAAGTACATATCAATGCATTTTTTAAAAATAAAGGCGCTTTAAGTTCAGCGAAAGGGTCAAATTGGCCTCCAAAGACAGACATTTTTCGATTTATAGCATTTTTATCAAAATAAATCATCCCGTTCAGGCTAGTGCGGTTCTTGAATTAACATCTTCGCCATCTGAGCATATAGTCCAACATATGATCTAATTTTGTGATTTTTATGGCATTTTAATTAGTTTATTTGGCAAAGCTATATCCTGTTTAAGACGAAAATACATATTTATTAGGAGGAAAAACTAGATTGTCAGTAAAAATTTTATAGAACTGGGGAAAGGCTACTGTTTCAAAATAGAGTTTATCATCTACATGTACACATACAACACTTTTATGCCTAATCAAGTAGCCTCTTTAAAGTTCCTATACAGATTTAGAGTAACAATCTAGTTTTCCTCCCATAAATTTAAATATGTTTTTTTTGTCTTTAGCAAGGCTATAACTTCTGCCAAATAAGCTGATTTGAATGCCATAAAATCACCAAAATTTGATAAATCATCATGTTGCTTAAGACGGATATTTATTTTGCTCAGATGGCTAAAATAAAAAAAAAACTTATTTTTAAAAATGCATTGATATGTACTTTATCGCAAATAGCTCATAAACTCACACAGTTATACCTAGTGTGGCCTCCATAAGTCCTAGAGTGCCAAAAATTCATTATTTTTAAGCGCTCAAAGCCAGTGTCTTTTAGAAAAAGAAAGAGAAGAGCTGATTGAGCGTTTAAACGAAACCACAGATTTGATTTAAATCAACAGGGCTGCACTACAACTTAATATTTGTTGGCCTGTGTATATTACGTTCAAAAAGCCAATGACCTACAATAAAAAAAAAAAAACAAAAATTGACAATATGGCGGCGTTTAAAAAAATAGATGATTTTAAATTCTGGTGCCTTATCGCCAAAACGGATTTTTTGATCAGATCGAAAATCGAGGTCATTGTACGGAGAAATATATACACAGAACATGTAAAAAAATTGATAGTGAGCGGGGATCATTTGTTTTTGAGTAATCACTGCAGCAATTCGGTAAAAATATTTTATTTCAAAATATACTAAAGATAGCTAATGACTTCTAACGTCGAGCGCTCGCTCTTTAAATTGCTTTAACTCAAAAACTATTCGAGATATCGAT
>JAEIFU010003792.1:0-24000 GCA_018904235.1 Lordiphosa stackelbergi | reverse complement strand
CAGTCGTCGACTAACACTCATCGCGAGCAGACGTCAGCTTCTTCCGCGCATTAACAGTTTCTCTTATTCTTTTTCCTTATCTTTGTTTTTGATCAGCGACCACACTTGTTACTCTATTTTCGCCCACACGCGTGCTTTTATCCGACTTAAGACCAAGAGGTTTTTTGTCTGGTAACCATGGCCCCCGGGCCCCCCAATCTGGGTGACAATCGGTTCAGCCTACTGTCCGAAAGTCCCAAGCCCAAAAGAAGCAAACGGCAAACAACCACATTATTCAACGAATTCCCGGACCTCCCCTCGACAAATAGCCCCAACCCGAAGTATATTACCATTTCGGCCATCAACAGTGACAAAAAAATTTCTGAATATTCATGCTTTGCTGTACACAGAGCTCTGGAGCTTATTAACAAAAACTATGTCTCCATATCCGACCTAAAAGACGGAAACCTCCTCATGCTAGTTAACTCCGAAGACGATGCGAATAAATTCTTAAAGGCCACTGAACTCCCCAGCATTTGCCAAATTGAATGTAAGCTGCACGAATCCCTTAACTACGTGAAAGGAACCATATTCGCACCCTACCTCAGGAATATTTCCGAAGATGAAATAGTTAAAGAACTTAGTGCTCAAAAGGTAACTTCAATATACAAATTTACCACCCAAAAAGATGGCACTCCACAACCCAGTGGCCTCATGCTGTTGACCTTTGAATCATACCATTTGCCGTCAAAGATTGAAATAAGCTGGCATACAGCCAAAGTCAATGAGTATATACCCAACCCCATGAGGTGCAAGAATTGTCAAATTCTTGGACATACCCTGAAGCATTGCAAAAATAACCCCTTGTGCAACACATGCGGTCTCGAACCTCACGAGAGCGAGTGCACTCGCACAAAATGCATCAACTGCACAGGTAATCATGCAGCTTCTGATAAGCAATGTCCCGCTTTCCAAGAGCAAAAAGAAATGCTAAGAATAAAAACAAATAAGAAGTGCTCCATGCGTGAAGCCAGAAATATTTACAAGTCGTCTCTTCCTAAGCCCCATAACCCTGCAAGTTTTGCTGCCGTTGTCGCAGAAAACACGAATAAAAATACCAACAACAAGCATATCAAGACGCACGATCAAAACAAAACCGAAAACAAACTAGCCCCCCGCGTCTCCGCCGACGTCTCGACTTCGCCTAATCAATCAGCATCTACCTCCCAACCACAAAAACGCAATGCTGAGCCCACTACTGTCGGCTCATCCTCTTCTCTCCCATACAAACTTAAAAATAACAAAACAACAGCAAACAAAAATGAAACGCCAACTGGCGCAAATAATATTACCTCCAAATCATCAACTAATAACCCAATATCGAATTATCAAAATAACAACGATAATATAATTTCATCTGACTCAGATGATTCAATTATACAAGAAATGAAAAAAATCAAACAATCAAAAAAAAATAAATTAGTTACCACTGACTCATCCGACCCGGACGAGTCAATGGAAACTCAATAAACAATCTACTTAATCCCTCACCTTCTTTGAAGACATATAACCCAGTCCAATACATTCCATTCTCTATTATTCAATGGAATATTAATGGATATTATAATAATTACAATGAACTAGAAATATTGATCGCAAACAAAAATCCTGATGTTATATGTCTTCAAGAAACGCATATACCGGCCTCAATTTTAAACACCCAAATTACCCCAAAAAAATATATTGGCTACTTCGCCAATTTTCCTGGTACCTCAAATGCCAAACAAGGTGTAGCAATTCTTGTTAAAAGGCACATACCTCATAATCCTCTTACAACGCTTTACAACTCAAACATTTTGTACAATACGTTAGAGCTTAACTTCAACCAGCGCCTTACAATCCTCAATATCTATATTCCTCCTGACCTCTCATTTTCCACAAATGATCTCACAAATATAATTTCCAATTGTAGCTCTCCAACATTAATATTTGGCGACTTCAACTCCTGGGACACTCTGTGGGGCTCCTGCTCTTCCAACTCTAGGGGGAAAAAAGTTGTTGAAGCCATTAATAGATCCAATTTAGTCCTTTTAAACGATGGGTCCGCGACCCACTTTTCCACCCACAAAACATTTACCCATGTCGACATTACACTTGTTACCCCGTCCCTTATTCCTTTTTGTACTTGGTCAGTGCTAGCTGACCTTTACGGAAGCGACCACTTTCCTATCATAACCCTTATCGACAACCTCCCAAAACCCCACAGCTCAGGTTTTTCCCCCAAATATAAGACAGAACTAGCCAACTGGAAAATGTTCCAAGAAGTCTGCCAAGAACATACACAATACCAGAGTTCATCAAATATTCAACTGGAGGTGGCCAAATTAACTAAGGCCATCAGAACTGCTGCCAATTTAACAATACCACAGACTAAACCATATATTCGCCAAAGAACTAGCTGTTGGTGGAACAGCGAACTCAATGCACTTCGTAACAATAAACAAAGACTTTGGCAAGAATATAGGCATAAAATGTGTCCATCCTCTCTGATAAATTATAAAAAAGCTAACGCTTACTTTAAATACCGTGTGAAACAAGCCAAAAGAGAGAGTTTCCGAATTCTCACCTCGAAAATATCTCCAGTCTCCACCACAAAAAAAATTTGGGCGGACATCAACATGCTGGTTGGTGTACCCCGGTCCCAAGTCTCCTTCATCATGTCAGAACATGGTTTATTAACTTCTCCCCATGATATATCGAACGAGTTTGCTAAAACCTGGTCTAAATACTCCATGGACGAAAATTTTGACGAAAAATACACTTCGTTAAAAAACGAGTTCATTAACGTTCCATATTCTGGCAATCAATTATCTGGCCCAGCCAGATCTATAGAAGCTAATTTTACTATGATGGAGCTCGAAGCTGCCCTGCATAAAGCCAAAGGAAAAACCCCAGGAAGTGATCGCATTACGTATCCCATGTTAAAAAATATTCCCTACTCTGCAAAAGACAAACTTCTTAACATATACAACAAAATACTAGAAAATGGCTGCTACCCCCACGTTTGGAGATCAGCTATTATAATCCCAATCCAAAAGCCAAACAAACCTTCGACTGAATTAAGTAGCTTTCGCCCCATTTCCCTCCTTTCCTGCTTGGGAAAAACTGTTGAAAAAATCCTAGCGTCTAGGCTGATGTGGTTCATCTCCAAAAACAGGCTTATTAGCGACAACCAGTCCGGTTTCAAACCGAAGCATAGCACTATGGACTCCCTGTTGCATTTGCAACACTTCGTATCGGATGCCCTTTCCACTAGAAATCACGTAACCATTCTGGCTACGGATTTCGAAAGGGCTTTTGATCGCGTGGGTGTCCATTCGATCCTTCAACAGCTTCTGTCTTGGGGAGTGGGTCCAAAAGTCTTCAACCTGGTGAAAGCTTTTATGACCCATCGATCATTCAGGGCCAGATTTAACAATAAGCTCTCGAATTACCACAGTATGTATAATGGCATCCCCCAAGGATCTCCATTATCAGTGGTGTTATTTATCATTGCTTTTGAACAAATTAACAAAATTGTACTTAAATATAAAAATGTTAAACTATTCATGTATGCAGACGACGCTTTAATTGTTAGTAAACTGAAAGACTCCGAAAAATTAAATACTATTCTTTGTAATATTTTAGATGAAATAGAGACATGGGGTCAGTCCTCAGGGGCCACTTTGTCTCCCTCTAAATGTAAGACCATACACATCTGTAAAAAACACCATTGCACATATAACGGCTTCTGTTTCAACAACTTAAATATAGAACGTGTTCCGTATCTTAAGATATTAGGAGTAATATTCGAATCAAACTTTTCATTCAGGCAGCATTGTATTCACTTAAGACAAAGTTTAAACAAAAAGCTTAATGTTATAAAATACCTAAGTTGCAAAAACTCTCTTATCGATGTAAATACCCTTATAAACGTTACAAGAGCCCTAATATTGTCAAAAATCCAGTATGGACTCCCCATTTTCGGGTGGAGCGCGGCATCGAACATCAAGCTGTTTACTCCGGCTTACCATACTGCGGTCCGACGCAGTATTAACGCCTTTCCAACCTCTCCTACAAAATGCATCCTGGCTGAGGCAGGCTTGCCCTCAGTGGATTCCCTGATCAAAGAAACCACAGCAAAGCTCATCCCAAAACTTTATTGCACACCCAACCGACATCTTCAAGCCGAATTTGGCAAAATCAGTCAACACAAAAGAAAATATAGAATTCCATCTACACTTCGTCGCTGTGCATCCCTATGCAAGGAACTCAATATTACTCCTCCGCCAACTTGCAAGTCACCTCAACATCCCCCATGGCTTCTAAGGTCTTCATCGCTCATCACTACACTTCGAAAATACCCAAAAAACTGCACTTCTGGAGAAGTCTATCGTAGGGCTTTTGCAGAAGAATCATCAAAGCTCCGCCTTCTTGATTGGAATTGGCTATTTACCGATGGAACTAAGAACCAGAACGTAACTGCATTCGCCTGTGTAGATACTTCTGGTGCGACAATATCAGCCGGCTGGCTTCCGGAGTATTGCTCGGTCTTTGCAGCAGAAGCAATGGCCATTCTCCACGCAGTTCGAATTGCCCAACGCCAAAAAGGACGATTCGTGATTTGTACTGACAGCCTTTCTTCCATAGAAGCTATAAACAATATTACAAATCAGAACCAGATAGTCAGCAGTATCAGAGATGCCTGCATCAAAGCACCAACCAAAATTAAAATCTTCTGGGTTCCTAGTCACAAGGGAATAGCTGGAAACGAATCAGCCGACGAGGCCGCTCAACTTGCGTCTCAATCGCCCCTTCATACCTTCATCCCCTGTATTGAAAAGGACCATCAAAGGCTAATCAAATCCTACCTTCAACAACAACATGCGCTCGACTGGAGCTCATTTCAGCACACATACAAGGTTGTAAATACTACACGGGAAAAGATTAATTTTCCCAACGACTGTTCCCGCAGAAACACCACTGTATTCTCCCGGCTACGCATCGGACACTGTCAACTTACACATGGTCACCTACTTTCTGGCACCATACGCCCCGCTTGCCATCATTGTGGACAGGCTTTAACCACAGCCCATATACTAGACAGCTGCCCAGAATTTGACAATATTCGGGTCTCTCTTTCTCCAAATCAATCACCTTCCTCTCTACTTGCTATTGTTAACAAAACCAACATCGACACTATCTCAATGTTCCTCAAAAATTGCAACATATTTAATAAAATCTAAACAACTTTGTATGATAGGGTCTAAGGTCTAGTTACTCGCACTCTATTTCTCTATTAGTTATAGTATTATTAAACTGCTAATGTATTATAGCTAATATTTAAATAAATAAAGGCGAGTTTGATGAGCAATTAATCTCGCGTTTTGGACCAGTCCATGGGCCACAAAGATCAAGTGATTTGACCCCACTAGACAATTTTTTGTGAGGCTACGTGAAGTCTCTTGTGTACAGGAACAGGCCAGCTATAATTGCAGCACTAAAAGACCACCGTCCGAAGTGCTGTAAAAAGTATGGATCAACTCATTCGTAGCCGCGGGAAACATTTACATGGAATAAACTTTGTAAAGCAAATGACAGGCATTGATGTAAGGCTCCAAATTAACAGTTCATTCACTCTTGCAAATTAAGTAATATTTTTTTAAGTTTTCAAAAAACAAACGCTTGAATAATCACTCTTTATTTACCCGAATATTTAGCAGTCTTCATGACAATCTAAACTTAATATAAAATTGGGCAGCAATTCATCGCTTTTTTGGATCTATTGGTCTACAATTCCTATTTACCCGTCGACAATTGCCAACTATTAAATTTTTTTAATAATCAAACTCATTATAAAATTTGGCAAACTTCGTCATTTTTTTTTTACCATTTAATCATCAAGCTATTTGAAATATACTTTAAAATCTATTCTCATACCTACCAAATATACCAAAAATTTCCTTAAAAATCGCTAGGCCGTTTCAGAGGAGGCGAAAACAAACACCGTGACACGAAATTTTTATACATTAGATTTAATAATTCTAACACCAAATATTTCAAAGTCAAACGAGTTAAAAAACCAAATCCAAAACATAATTAGGCTAAAGTTATCCAGCTGCTTAAGCAATTAGATTCATCTATTGTCTTACACAATATGCTCAATTATTTCACCCGCATAGGCTTTGCCCTTTCACCGCACACTTCATGTAGCACACGGGTTTATTGTCTACAAACAAATTAATTCCAGACAGATTTCAAGCAACTGGTTGCGCCACCATAAAAAAAGCAAAGCTTAACCAAACAAAACAAAACTTCCGCCACGCAGATAAGCATTTTATTCCTCCTCCGGCCACCCACCACAGCTGCTGCTCCTACCCAGTGAAAGCTTTTGATAATTGTCTTAAGTTTACCTTACCTCCCAATTGGCTGATTACATAAAATAAATGGGATATTGTGTTCCTGCTTCAACAAATTACTTCAAGTTCTGAGTTATCTTTAATAACAAGTTTTTGTTTTCTTTTTTTTTGTTATTGTCCACTTATGTTAAGTGGTTTTTGGTATCCTTAAGACCACCCTGGGTTTTAAGGGTGGAAGATTTTCTAATGAATAAGTGTCTATGTGCCCGGGACAGCATAAAGCTTCATACAAATGCCACTTGGTTAGAGTTTTCTTCTTCTTATTTCACTAATAAACAAACCGATTACGCAGCGGTATCCTGACATCGTCCACCCACTGTGACAATTGTGGTTAACCCTAATCAAGGCAAATGCATTGAACTCCAAGCGAATGAGTGGGGGAGGGAAACTGTGAGTGAGTGAATCTCCAACAATGCCAATTTCAATGGCAGCCTTTTAGGCGAGACTTGGCTTTAAAGCTCATGCCTAAAAGGCTGCGTTGTTCTCGCCCCTCAGCGAGCGTACGTACGAGTTCTCTTTCATTCATACCTATGTATTATTGCATCATTTTGACTGCCCATGACAGGCCACACAGTGTCGTACACGGTATACCTGTTGCTTTGAATAAACAATGCACTGTGCAATCGATAATACCATCCTGATGATGGGGATGAACTTTAGATGCCAGTGCACCCCAAAGCTTTAGTTATCTGCGTCACATCGATCGTTCACTCCATTGCATAAGCCATTTGAGGTACACGAGCGCCAAAACAAATTGTTCATTCCTTGGTGTCATTTGAAACTTTTGGCTTCCATTATGCTCATCTACATACACTTCATTTGCCATATGGCTGCCAATTGTTATCATTTACCCCATTATTGGGTAAAAGTCCACTGACTTGGTTACCTTTTTTGGGCTAGTGACCTCAGGTCATTCCATTATGCCTAGACATTTGCGTATGATAAGTCAATGTTTGTTTGTTTTTATGTGTGACGTCAACCAACACTCAATCAGATGTGCAGCGTTGCGCGAAATTTAATTGGCCAAAAAAAAAAAGTTATCATCTAAAAGCATATGTCAGATTTCTTTGTCTTGATTTAAGTGTTTTTGAATATATTTTTGTAATCCTTTTGTTAAGCCAATCAAACAGCTTACTTTCTATATAGAGAGTATCTCCAGTTGGAAAAAGGATGAACCATAGCCGCGGCTGGTTGAATCAAGGATATACTGCGCACACCTGATGCTAGAAGGGGTGTGATCCTTGCCTTACTACCATGCACTATGGTTGAACTCTGATGCGAAACAGCGGTGGGTACATGCTCAACCAGTTGGCCTACTTTAGTCAGAGTTGGCTGATGCACTGTCAGTATGGTTGTGGGATGATGATAGAGATGCAAGTCCGCTTGACCGCAAGCCAAAACAGCCACAAAGAGAATGAACGAGAAACCCTGCAAGTAAAGAGAAGTTTGTTTTAGGTTAATGATGTAATTAAGTCTGCGAATAATGACTCTATCCAGTGTGTAAAAGAAGTGGCAGCGATTCTTGATGATTTTTGTGATTATATTATTTTATCAGAGGATCATCTAGGTAATAAAAAATTCTTATTTCAAGTACACAGAAAAAAATGATATGATCTGGGGCTCAAATTATATTTTTCATATCAAAAAGACGATATGACAAACTTGAAATTGACCTGTTCGAAAATATCAAAGTAAACTTTTCCACCATATCAAAATGATATTTTTAAGATTAAATTGATATTTTATAATTTCATTATTACGCAACGAAAAAAATTAATTACAAATGGCAATCAAATATACTCATTTTAATTCTATGCTAAGTAAACTATTTTTTATTGTTTTATAGAAACAGAAAAAGAACGAATTTATAATTTCTTGACCCCGCCTTGACTGGGGATCGAACTCGGGACCACCTGCACGTCACAAATTGGCATGGCATCTTACCGCACTGCGCTATCAGGCATGCGTGTGGACACATTTCTTTATGTTGCTTGAAGTTTCGATTTGCAACTCTATCTGTCTCTTTCATTTTCGCATTTTCTATACATTCCTTTCCTATTGTGAGAGTTTCGAAAATAAAAAAAATATCCGTTTAATCTTTTCTAATATCATTTGACAAATTGATATTATTTACGGTTAAAATGAAACGTTATTGTTTAGAAATGATATGAAAAAATGATATTTGACAAAATGTCAAATTAACCAGCTCATATCAAATTGATATGGATCTTTTTTTTTCTGTGTACGATTTTTTCAATCCCGAAATACTTGTTTTAAGACTGTTACGGGATATTTTGGAACACTTTCGAACTATTAAAACTTTTAGAACTATTGGTTTGTTTTACTCCTAAGTACAGCCCGATTTACTCTCAAAATAAACGCAAAATATTCTTCATCGAAGTCTAATAAATTGTAAAATCAACCTCAAAATAAGTACAAAACGTTCTTAGTTTAAGCCTTTAAAATTCTAAAGCTTTCCCAATTTGTTCTAATAGAAACTAGGTAAATTTCCTGTATCTGTGGAATCAAAATCCGGAAAAAATGAATTAACCAAAGACCAAGATGTTTATACAGTGGGTCAGAAATCTAACCTCACTCCATAACCAAAGTGTTAGAACCAGGAGGGAATTTTAAGAATAGATTCAACTTAAAATAATTCGCACACTTGCTTGCTTGGAGATCTATAAGCTTTAACTAATACGATCTTTTCTAAATTTTCAGCTTTGTGAGAAATGTTCTTGATTCATGAATGTTAATTCTTATTTAATAAAAATAACAGTCGTTTTTCTATTCTAGAATGTTTCGTACTTAATTTAGGTACTTCCAGGAACAAAATATACTTCAAATTTTCCCCATCTAATCAAAACGATGAAAATGGCGTATTAACGGTTTGGAAATAGAGAGTGAAATCCTTGAAATATCTAGGGGTAACGATATCCTCCAATATCACTTCTCAGCCACCATTTGCAAGAAATATCACGATGCCATCAAAGCCCTCAACAGTACCTGGAAAACACTACTAATTATAAAAAATGCTAATAGATAAAATACAGAATGTTCAAAGCTACCTCCAGCTCAATCTTAATGTACTCCTCCCAGGTGTGGGGTTCAAGGAATATGATGAAGTAGGTTATTCTTGTTTTTTTAAAAAAGATGTTTAGATTGCCCCAAAATACTCCAAATTACGCCTTATTTATTGAAACTGGTCTCTCTCCTATATACTGCCAAACATTAAGCACACACTTTTCGTATATGAGAAAAATAATTTCTTTTGCCCGATGCCCGTTTGGTAAAAACCATTGCCAAGGACTTACAGTCAAAAGGAACCCAGTGTTTTGAAGTCTGGAGCAGGCTTGCGGAGGAACACGGTGTTGGAGTCAGCATCAGCAACTCTGATTCGTGGGAAGAGGCGCATTCACAAATTGTGGAGAAAGTCAGCAACAGCTTTATGCTTAAACATATTCGACAGGCAAGAGCGAGCGAACACAGAGTAATTTACAGGCAACTGAACTATTCCTTGGGAGAAAAAAACTACTTCAACAACCAGCACAGCCAAAACCAAATTTCCGCTATATTCAGAGCCAGATGCGAAATGCTAGATGTGAATATGCACAATGTGCAATCTAAATGTGAAGGAAGACACGTGTCATTTCATTGGAGTATGTCCGATTTTAAGTGAAATCAGAAAACTATACTGGCAACAGGCACAGCTCATCGGAACAGGTCGTCATAATCTTAAATGGTGAAAACTGGAACAGCCAATATCAATATATAAGAGATGCATCAACCTTCAGACGGCGCATACACAACGAAGATTTTAGATTAGTTAATGTTAGAATTAAAACACTTTTCGTATTATTAAATGTACTACATACTAAAGCTGACGGCACACTACGAAAGCTAATCTTTTTTTTCCTCGATTTTATTCATATATTGGTATACTTTTTACGAATTATTTAAACTAACCTTTGTTAAATTATTGAAAAAATAAAATCGCACTACAACTACTTCAAATTTCAGAAACGGTATAAATTTTATCCCGATCGATCTAGAACTCTGCCGTTCGTTTATGTCTAAGTGTACGAATACAAAAAACAGCACTAGACACTAGCCAATGCGAAGTACACAAAATAATTTCGTTCTTTTGTATCTAATTATTGTTTTCTTAAACACCTTTTTTGGATATGTTAGGAATCCAATCCTCACTGCAGTTGTTAATACGCTAAAGGACAGACAGTCCTACCCAGAGTTGAACTCTCTAAGAAGCATTTCTGTAGAGCAGTGGTGCCCAAAATGCCAAAAGCCTATCCCATGGGATAGGAACTCATAATTCTGCGGGCGTCGCAGCCGACACAAGCATAGAGAGAGAGAATACGTGTGTTCTATAAATAGCACGCTCGGCGGCTGGCTCCCTCACGACGAGTGCTTTCGTCTTTTTCTTCTCTCACAAGGCATTTGTTCGTTTGCTTGTTACTCATGTTTGACGTCATGACGTTTACATCGTGTTTCGCTGCTACGCACACAAGCGCAAATCTTGATACTGGGAGTTTGGGCACCACTGATGTAGAGTACTGGAGATGCCATCCTTCACGGCTTCCTTCAGTTGCTAGTATACAAAGCAGCAGTCATCCCTAAACCGAAATTCCCGCGAGGAGTCGTATGCTAAACCTTTCCATTTTTTCACGAGAGCCCGAGTAGCCCAAGCTGCAGTACCCTAAAGGATATACAAATACATCGAACCTTGCAACCACCACAATAACAATCAAAAGAATGATAGAGACACAGAAAAGAATTCAATCTTTTTCAGTGTTTAAATTGCAACAGTTAAAGTAACTAAAACCCCAAAATTGCAACTTTTCACAGCTTCGGCTTTTTTCAAAAGATCAATATGAACTCTTGTTTTTGCTTCTGCTTTTGAGAAAAACAGAAGCCGCAGTAAAAGCAGCGACACAAAACGATTATTGAGAAAGGCGAACAGCAGTAGCAGCAGTCGTAGCTTCATCATTTTTGACTTTGATTCTGCTTTTGTCCAGTGGAGTAAGTCGAAGCATGACGGCAACGCTGTCGCCACGAAATATTCTCGAATTTATCACGGATATACGTCACAGCTGCTAACCACAGTAGTTTCTGGTGAGGGGACTGGCAGTTTTAAAGCTATTTTCTAGAGAAAGAACAAAACTTTTTTCCACTAGATCGTTTAGCACCAGACGAACTCACGAGGCAACCGCAAAGTTCCACTCTAATAATTTTGCCTGGCTAGTACAGCTTAAAATGTTTTTAAAGTTGTTATGTGCGCGAGAGTGAGTGGCCTACCTTGATTAAACTTGGGACAAGATATTCGACTTTTCGCAGTCAGGGTCTCGGTCAAGCAAGCTGTGCACAATGTTGGACATGACTTTACACTTTTCCCCAAGTGCCTATGTGCTCAACAAAGTGAATACCCTAATTGCATTTGGTAACGTTTGTGCTCATCTTGAGTCGAATTTTCTCGGTTTTTTCTCTTTGTACTCGGGCTCTTGCTATACACGAACGACAGGACGAACGATGGACAAACTAAAATAAGCAAATAAGCTTTGTGCTCTGCTCGGTAGAATACTGAAGTAGACCTGATTGATGCGTGGATTTTTTCTCTGACATATAGACGGGATCTCGGCTCCTAGCCGCAGTCTACTATATAAGGTCCCTCCGTTCTATTTGTCCCATCGTTAAAAGAATTTGTCTAGGGGGAAAATCTGATTGTCTTAAATGCATTAATACATTTAAGACAGGCCTGGCCGACTTTCCTTTTACTTTTTTTCATTAAATAGATTCCTTCTTCATACGCACGTCTATCCCAGCGCATCTTTAGCTAGTTCCACTCACCAATTTCCGCTGCATGTTTCGTGATGTTTGCACTAGAATAACTTTACTTCAACTGTATGCAACTAGACCAACCATCCTCTGCTTTTATAGTGGACTACAGTCCATTCTAATTGACAATTACCATTACCTTTGCCCTTGAACATGAGAAGATGGTCGTCTTGGGTGTAATCCTCCACTGATCATGGGCACTGATTGCACACAGAATGCGAATATTTATTGTTATTGTGGATTGGCATGTTTATTTTATTGATGGAGTAGACGCCCAATGAATGCCACACAACAATATACAAATGCAAATTCTTTATTTCAAAAAAAGTTGAGTAAAATGGCAGGAAAGAAGAGATAGAGATAGAGCGAAAGGCAGAGAGAAATAGAGATACTGAGAGACAGATTGTAGTGGGTTAGCTAAGAAGTGTAAGTAAACGGAATTTGGCAAGTTCTTTTCATCTTTGGTTTGTTCCTTCATTCCAATCCCAAAGGCATTTTAGTGCTTGTTGAGTACCACCAGTCGGGGATCGGCAGCCAAAGTCCAGACCAGTTCAGCTGGGTGTTGACGTACCACCTGAGTGGTGCGCAAAGCTGGTGCCACAATGGGTGTAACCAAACGACGATGATCATGGACCACAGTCTGACTCTGGTGAGAGATGGCGGTGGGTACATGCTGCACAACTTCACCCACTTTGGCCACTGCTGGCTCTTGAATGGTCAGCACAGTGCGTAGTCCAGGACGTGAAGCCACATACAGGGGTAGAGGTAGCGAGATGGGTACCAAACGAGCATCTGGAGCCGCATCTACATTGGAACTGCTGCTCGAAGACTCCGAAAGACCCTCCTCCTCTTCAGCCGTTGCAGCAGCTGCTGAGCCAGAACTACTCTCGGACAGCTCCGAAGATGTATCCTCACTGGCTGTGGGCAAAAGCTGTTGGATGGATTTTCCCGAGCTGAGAGCCAATAGATTGGAGGGCCATTCCAGCGTAGCAGCTTGTGATGTTCCAGCAAAGACCAAAACAATGGCCAGGATAGGCAGACTCTATAAAAAAAACCACATTAAATTAGTTATTGGATTGTTGAAACACCCAACTAACTTACCATTTTAGCCATGATTCTTAGCTGATCAACTCGGTCGATTGACTGATGCTAAATTACTTACACCCATTGGCTTTTATACCTAGCTGCTCCGTCATGCCCAACTAGCTAAAGAAATGCTTCATTGATTAGGCAACAAATTTTTATTTAAACATCTAGCGTTAAATTTGAAATTTGATAAACCGTCTTCAATTGCATTTACAAAACATTCCTGGGCAATTCGATATCACATTTATGCTGCTGCTTTAGCCAAAAGTTCTCCAAGTATGTAATGGGATCTTTGGGTTGTTCACGTGCCAGACCCAACATACCTTCCATTAATATGGGTACCACTTGTTGCTCCAGATATGCACGCTTCTCTACAGGAGTACGATAAGATTTGGGTCTGTTGCAGTTAGGTTGCTCGGTCTCCGGTTTTTTCGGGGATTTAGTAATTGAGTTCTCCTTATCCAAATCTTTGGGACAACGCGTAATACGTTTCTTTAGCTTGGGTGGACTTTTTGGTATATTTTCCTGATTGCACGACATCTTGTTGAAAGGGAATTGTAATTAATAAAATTTTTGATGAACCCTAGGTCTGAGGTAAAATGATTGATGTATGTAATACTTTGGCAACTAAGCTTGATTTGATGTCGACTTTGAACTGTTGTCGCTAGACACAAAAATTAACGGTAAACACTTGTGTCAATCCCAAGCGGTAATGAAAGTTCAAGACTTATGCGACTTATCCAAACGTGCTGTTCAGCACATACCAAAATCATTTAAGACTGAGGTGCCCAGAATCAGCTTACGGCCGCGTAGACACCAATACAAATCAAGAAAATATTTGTGAAACAACAAGAACCACAAGAAATAGAAAAGATTTTTTAAAAGGAAATCATTCGCAACCCACAACAACACCGTTGCTAAAGGAGTATACACAACTTTTTTGTTGCGTTCGAAATTTGCAAAAAGGCATAGGAGAGAAAGAGAAGAGAGAACACATATGAAGTTGTTGTTACTCTAGGCATAGGCTTGTGCTATGCGTGAGAGCTATACGCGTGGCTATTCCTATGCAGAAAACAACAACGAATGCATGGATGGAGTACTTTTAACAACAGACTCTTGTTTCGGGTGCGAAAGAGTTCAGTTACACCCCTTCTAAACAAAGAAAAAAGATCAATTGGAATGGATAGTTTTATCCAGTTATGCAAACCGATCGGATAGAAGGACTAATGCAGTTCAGTGGTTCTCTTAGTATATGAATCATTACTTGGTTTTTGGTGCTAACTGAACCACGGTTTCGGTTCGGTTCAGTGGTTTAATCTTTATTTTATGTTTGTTCTATGAACGTCTTCGGATTTTCGAATATTATGATTTCTTAGGTGAGAGAAGCTTGCATGGCCCTTTGGGGCTGTATAGCCAGTTTTACGTTTACATGATTTCTCACACTTTCGAATTTAAATTTCTAGAAAACATTTGAATAGTTTTTAAGTCCTGATATAAATGTGCCAAATATATGATGTCGGACATGCTTTTGTCCATAAGGAACTTCAAAATAAATTTTGGAAATGTAAGCAACATTATTTTCTAGGATAGGTTGCGTAAAATGAATAAATTATTTGAGTGGTCTAAACATTGAAATGTGCGTTTCAATAATTACATAGTTTACAGCCAAAAGACCCATTTCTACTGAAATTTTTGGTGTAGATTGGAATAATGGTTTGAAAAAATTTTTCATGGCTCGATAGGTGCTCTTACATTTTAAGCCATATCTGATTTATATAATTGTCAGATAAGTCAAACAAGATATGAATCGAAAGGCAATTGAACTGCTAGTAATAAAATTAAATTTGTGTGACCAAAAATATTTCGAAAAAAATCGATTTTGCTCAAAAATGCCGAAGTTTAATTTTTGAACGCCGGGAAGAAATATAAAAAAATCGAAAAAAAATTATTTTCATTTTTTAGCAATGAATCCGCACTTCTACGAAGAACACAGATAACGATTATCAAAATCTGAATCTATGAACAAACACAGGAGCTGTGAGCAATTTAGTTCAAAAAATGTGGTATTTTCGTGATTATTCAAAAATAAATTTCCCGTTTGCTTCGACTTTTGTTGGTTCTGATTATAATTTTTGTTCTGACTTTTTGCTAACTTCACAAAGTGACCAAACGGCGAAGAAAAATACAAGTTTATGTTTGTGAACACAACATACTCAAATTTGACTATTAGTTCTTCTACTCAATTTGATCCCTCTACGGTACATGTGACACAATTTTACTCACCAATACCTTATTTTCTTCGTAAAAGTACTATTCTTAAGTAGAAAAAATAAAAATATTTTTTTTTATTTTTTTTATAGTTTTCTATGCGTTTAAAAATGAAATTTCCTGCATTTTTGAGCAAAAATTGAGTTTTGAAATGTTTAGGTTTGTTGTATCTAAACTAAAGCCGGTCAATTACTGGCAGTTCCAATTGCCTCTCGATTCACATCTTAATTGACTCTATCTGATAATTATGAAGTCAATATGGCTTAAAGTAAGAACCTACCGAAAAAAGTGAAAAAATTCATATATCAAATACGGAGCCATGAAAAAATTTTGGAAATTGATTTTTGAGATCACCATTCTAAACTACAAATATTTCGGTTGAAATGGGTGAGTTTATTTTTTTTTTGTAAACTGGTGTTATTAGGATAACAACCAAAGTCTTTCGTATTAATCTAACCACCATCAGTGGCGCCGTTTTGCGTTCTGTGGCTCCATCTGGTTGGCAGCCAGCACATTGAGAACTGGCAAGTTATTCCACATGTTTGGCGCTAACAAATATTTAAATTTTTAAATTTTATTTATGAAGAATATGAGTTAAACTTAAACTATAATTCGTGTGGAAGAAAATCTAATTTTCTTCATTTCACGAAATGAAGCTCATTTTGTTCAGTGGAAATAGGCTATAAAATTGCCAAATTTACAAGAATCGTTGTTTAGGTAATCGCTTTACGTCTAAAAACTGTTAAATGAATTGAAACGCATCGAAAATTTTTTGATCGGTATGGAAACTCATGCCATATCTCTGATCCGTAGGGCTCGCTGTACAGGCCACACAGGAACACTAATAACACAGATTGTAGTCTCTGTAATCTCCACGCAACGGAAGACGTCATGCATCTGCTTGGGGTATGCCCAATTTTAACTGAGATAAGAAGTGCCCATCTGGGAAGCCGTTTTCTTTTGGAAGCTGTCGTAATAAATTGGCTAATTGGCAAGAACTGGACAGCGCTATCTTCCTTTTTTAACAACAGGCGCTAAATTATGGAACTGCTATTATAAATGAATATTTGTAACTATTCTGAAATCGAATTATGTATCTTTCCCTTTATCTTGGCTTGGTCAATGTGGAAATCGAATACTATGTTTCTTCGTTTAAAACTATAGTTTGTTTTTTTATCTTAAACAATGTAAAAAAGAAACTCCAATCTTATGGCTGTCGGTTAAAACCAAGCTACAATTTATATAAATAATTACCTAATACTACTACTACAACTCGAACATTCTGCTCCGTGGTTTTCGGTTCGATTTATCAGCTGGAATTAGCGGTGCGGTTATAGTTTGGTTCGGTTCAGAACCGGTTTGCATCTCTGGTATTATCATATCCTTATTTTGGTATTATTATAAGCATTCTTCATATCTTTTGGAACATTTTCAGCTCCATTGGAATAAAATTTAAGATCAATTTAACATTAAATGGATACTATCAATATCCTTTTGACTTTATTACAACGGGTTTTGGAAATAAGACCGCGTGAACAGCGCTATCAAAAAATGAAATTAGGCCGCGCGGCCTAGTTCATTTTTCAAGATAATTTAGACCGCCATCACAAAATGAAATTAAACCGCCTTAATTCATTTTACCCGTTACTCGTAGCAGTAAAAGGGTATACTAAAGTCTTGCAAATGTATGTAACAGTCAGAAGAAAGCATTTCCGACCATATAAAGTACATATATTCTTGATCAGCATCAACAGCCGAGTCGATTTAGCCTTGTCTCGTCTGTCCGTCTTCGTCCGTCCGTCCCGTCTGTCTGTATGAACACCTAGATCTCAGAGATGGTAAGAGATAGAAGTTTGACATGTATGGGAACAAAAGTTTGCTTTGTTTAACTTTATCTCAAGACGAACAGTTTGTTTTCAAAGTTTGCGCCAAAGTGGCGGATTAATACAATATAAAGATAATAACTAATAAACTTATAAAGATCGATTCCCGAAACATAAATAGTGAATAAGTAGCAATGTGCAAGTTTCACTGTTAAACTGATGGTATCGGGTATATATCGAAGTCAGTTAGAGCCGACTTTGACTAACGCTCTCGTTTTTTCAAATAAATTTTGACCGACCATTTCAATAGAAATATCACTTTTTGGTTTTAGTACAACATACTATCTATAACATTTAGAAAAATTAAAATTTAAATTGCAAGGAATTTACGCATTTGTTTAAAATAAATAATGAAAATTTGCAAAAGGCAAATCACTAAACTCATAAATTAAAGTTATTACTTAACTAATTTACAAAAATTCCGCTGCATCAAATACTACTATTATATTTATAGCAAAATTTTCATCAAAATTTGTCTAAAGTATTTGCCTGTGTGAACTAAGCCTTAGACCTTTTGCTTAATTTCTCATCATATTATCAAGTCGATCCAAAAGAAAAACCTTCTCCTCCTTTGTAAAATGTATGTTTTATTTTTTAAAATTGGCGCGCAATAAATAAAACATAAATCCAGCGAGTGCAAGGCGCTGCCAACTCACTATTAGTGCCTTTCCAGCCCTCCAGGTGTGACCGTGGCGCAAATGCCCAAATTTAAAATCTATCTACATGAGACAACCGATTGCACAAAAACCACCTAGTTGCGAAATCTAGATGGATTTCGATCTGAGCAAAACCGTAACATGAGAAAACGGCCCTTTTAAGAACAAGACCGCGCGGTCTAATTTCATTTGTGTTCAGGGTCTAAATTCATTTTAATAAATGAATTAAGGCCGCGCGGTCTAATTTCATTCTGCAAAATACAAATGCACGGCGGTCTTAATTCACGCGGTCTAATTTCACAGAGCCTATTAAAACTATCCAGTCCAAATCGATTCCGAAATCATTTACCGAATCATCAACAAATATTCTTTTTTGTATTCTTCAGGCAGAAATAATAATCTAAATCTAAATATTCAAAACCATTGTCCCCCCCAACTGTTCACTGTTAAGTTACTGTTAAGTCACTGTTATGTCACTGTTATGTCACTGTTTGGTCACTCTTTAGTCACTGATTAGTCAATGTTTAGTCACTGCGTAATCATTGCTTATTCACTGGTTAGTTACTGTTTAGACACTGTCTTATCACTGTTTTGTCACTGTTCAGTTACTGTTCAGTCACCGTTTTATTCACTGTTAAGTCACTGTCGCTGATTCCCCACTTTCCACCCTCCTTTACACACTTCACGTCAAGAAAATTAGAAGTTTTAATTAACTAACACGAAAGTTTTGAGACAGTCCTCGTAAGTTATCAAAAGTATTGTGACATATAAGGTTACCTAATTCATTCATTCGATAGTGATTGTTACAGTATTGCAGCTCTGTCAAGTCGGTGGCTCCTATGACAGCTATTTGAAATATGTATTTGGCTCCAAAATATGAACAAACCAAGTAAGATGCCCATGTGGCAAGTTTCATTACAACAGCTTTAAAGTTGCCAGTTTGTTTATTAAATTAATACTTTTCGCAGACATTTCTATGAAAAGAAAAAGAACCACGTGTCTATCTCTCTTAATTATTTACTATTTAATATAGTCACAAATTTACCTAGATTCATATATTGACACACACACACTTAATTATGATGCACATAGACAGGACTTAGATTTAGTTGCTCATAACCAGTTCCGCCACCCTCCACAGTGGCCTTGGTGTGAAAAGTGCGATTGAGATTAGTAGGTTCCACATAGCCCAAAGCTCTACCCATGGGCGCTATAACAAAACGTGTATGCGTCTGTGACGAGCCCTGATAGGAGACGACCGAAGGAGCCGAATCAATTAGCAGACGTGGAACCTCTTTAGCGGGTTTGGCCCAGGCCAGCGAGAGTACAGCAAGCAGCAACTGTTAAAGAAATTGGAATAACTTCAATTAAGTTTTCAACGACTCAACTAACAAACTTACCAAATGCCGCATTATCCCAAGCGTAGAAAAGAAGGCGGCTTAGTCTCGAGCGAGTAGCAAAGTCAAACTGAAGTGCGGTGTGAATTGCTGTGCCATGAAATCACGGTAGAGCAGTTGCTCACACAGACACTGACAGTTAAAAATATTGTTGAAAAGGGGCTTAGACTAAGGTAAGCCCCCTGAGCCAGCCTCTGGGCATTAAAAATGGAAACACGCGTCGTTGTCTCGTCGGTGGTTATCTTGCAATTGTGGGAGTGTCTCAACTTTACGTAAAGAAATAAACCGAAAAAAAATTAAATAAATAAATACGAATGCCACAAATATTGTGGTAATAACAACAATCGACTGAGTCTGCGCAATGTAGTGAAGGTTGGACTGCAGAGGCGGATTGAGACGGATAGCCGGTAGCCGAAGCACAGTGGATCGTTATAAAAAATTTGGTAAAGTGAAACAAGGCAGAAAGTAAAGCAAATATACTTTTAATGGCTGGCCCCACTGTACTGCAAACGCGTTAAGTGATTAATTGCTTTAAATGTCTGATCAAGGGAGTTTGAAGTCATACTCCATCTTTCTATAAATTTAGCTGGCATTTGTCTCGGGCTAATTAGTTGGCACTCAAGTGAGCAAACATGAGCCCCCACACAGTAAGTCTGGAGTCTAGTTTTATTAAGCTTTTCACAACAATACCTGCTTCATCTAGCTAAGCTACCTCTTGATGTCCTTGGTTATGTGGTGGCATACAACACAAGCAGCCACCATATTCCACAGCAGCGGTAGCTACGCTTCTCCAGCCATTTCCCATCAGAGTTTTACACGCTTGTCTACAATGCCGCTAATCCTGCACCTAAGTCCAGCCTCGCGCATTGTCCATAAGCAAAATCAACGCTTAATTCAAGAGGAGGTACCACAGCTACCGCAGCAGCAGCAGCAGCAGTTGCATTATACTCCTGCCCACCTCACCTATGCTGCACGCCCAGTGGTACATCAGATGTTGCCAAGGATTAAACCTGTGCGGAATATAAGCTTTGACTCACTGGTGCCGGGACCACGCCATCTGTTGTTGTAGATACCTCAGTATTGATTGTCATTTAATTCCTTCTGCGCCCGTTGTTTTGTTTTAAGAATTTTCCATTTATTCATCTTTATTTTTTTTATTTTTATGTAATGTCATAAATATAAGGGAAAAAATATCCAAATTTTCCAGTGGTAGTCATCGGAACTCATCTTTCAAACTATTCAAACAATAACTAGGCCTCAATTCAAAAGGTCGATCAGCTGTCTACCATGCAGTCACAGCTGTTCCTCAAGCAGTTCCCCAATCATTTGATATTCCGCACGCTGCATTACTCACTGATGGCTTTACAATTAAGAGACGAACTGGGTGGAGCAGCGGGTAAGACGTCGCGGAGTACGCGGGAGTGGCAACCATTTGCCTTGTGGTTGACTCATATGATGTTGACCTATGCCGGGGATATACTGGGTAATATTTTGCTGGGTACTCTGCCACTAGAGCCGCTTTGTAATGGTCAGGATGTGCTGTTCTGTACGGTAATTTGGTGAGTAAATCTTCTTTGTGACAGGCTTGAATTCAAAAGATTTTAGCTACTGCTACTGCCTCAAGCATACAGGAAAAGAAAGTGGGAGAAGCTTGTCTTGAACCTTTTGGCTGTTGTTATACCCTTGCAGCGTAGAAGAAAGCGTTTCCGATCACATAAACTCTATATATTCTTGTTTAGCAGGACAAGCTGAGGTGATAAAGACATCTCCGACCAAACTTTGCACGAAGTCTTTAGGTACAAATGCCCTGCTAATTTGTCGAAACCAGACATATCGAATGACTATAACATATAGCTCTCATAGGAACGATTGGTCGAAAAACTAGCTTTAGTAAGAAAAACTAATTTGTTTTCAATGCAAACTTTCCCAAATCTCGTAGTAGTAGTAGTATTTATTAATCATAGTTTTTTTTTGGCTTGGCAGTGCCGTTTGCCATTCTTGTAAATGTTTTACATGTTTAAAAATAATTAGCTTAATTTATAACAATTTTAGTTTAAAAATCTCCTGCTATTATTTGACGCCTATAAGTAGAAATATCGCTTATGTATGATCCAAGCAACGACCAGTTTGAGCCATTCAGGAGATCGACAGCTGAGACTGCAGTCAGGGTGTTTGTACCAAAATAGCGAAACCTTATCTCTTTTAAAATCGGACATATAGCAATAAAGTGCAGCACGTCTTCTCTCACGTTCAAATTGCAGAGGGTGCAGTGATCAACACTTATGTGGGGCTTGTAAACCAGTTGCAGCATCTCACATCTGGCCTTGTCGCAGAAATAATTGTTTTCGCCCAAATTGTAGTTCAATCTTTTATATATGAGCCTTACATCGCTGGTCCGAGCCCTATTCTCGCATCTGACTCTGTGTTGTGCATCCATATTTGCCAAGATTGTCGTGTGCGATTTTTGCCAGCTTTCGACATCGTCGATTTGGGATTCTGCTCCGTACTCGGCAAAAAGCGATTGCCATACTGCAAAGCATTGTGACTTTTCCTCTAGTAGGTGCTTGGCTATAATCTTTGGTAGTCTTTGATCCGTAAGTCGCATTACTTTTGCCATATAGTTAAAATGTCTGCTGAGCGTGGAGTGGTGTTGAGTGGGTAAGCCGGTTTCCAAGTGCAAAGCGTAATTGGGAGTGTTCTGTGGGAGTTTGAATATTTTTTTCATACTCGTTAAGACCCCATACCTCTGACGCATAGAACATAATCGCACCCGATGTTGCCTCAAAAAGATTATATTTGGCGCTTGCTTTTATTTGCCGTTTCCCGTGAAAAGTGTTCCATGTGCTGTTTATCGCCCTTGTGGCTTCCTTGCGTTTGTTTGTGAGGTGCCTTTCCATATCCATATTTTGGGTGAGAATCACGCCTAGATATTTATACTCCTGTACAGTCTCGAGTTGTTCTTCCTTAAGAAACCACTGTTCAAGTTTCGATTTTCGTCCCCTGCCATCCCGGACTACTAGAATTTTTGACTTTTCACAGTTTATTCGAAGTCTCCATTTATCACAGAAATCTGCGGTCTTATTTATCATGCGTTGTAGTTCTCTCGGGGTTTCCGCCATCAGCACCATATCATCCGCATACATTAAGATTTTGCATGTTGTGTCACCTATGACCGCACCGCCTGGAAGCTCTGTATGAAGGTCGTCTATATAGAGTGCGAACAACAGCGGGCTCAAAATACATCCCTGTTTGACTCCAGTGTTTGACTGAAACCACTCCGAGCATTTGCTGCCATCCCATATTGTCGTGGTATTATTGTCGTATAGGCTTTTAATCGACATTATGAATTTAGTTGACAGTCCTAAGTTACCTAGCTTAAACAGGAGCGCTTCTCTATTTACGGTGTCAAAGGCTGCACTAAAATCAACAAAAAAACAAGTAGAGCTTCTTTTTTGTTCCAGGTATGATTGTTAGTATAAAGATGGAGTCTATAGTACTGTATCCCCTCCTGTAAGCTCGGTACTCTTAAGAGCTTATAGTCTTCTACCCAGTTGTCGAGCGCCGCAGCAGTATGCGGGTAAACTTTTTTGCCATTGCATTTTGGGAACGATATTCCCCAGATTTTTTCCTGAAGGATTCGGGTGCTGTTCCTCCGTTGAGAATATAGTTATTTATATGTTTCTGTGAATGCTTTTAATGAACTCTGGTTAGGCGTTCTTGAGAAATCTTGTAGGTATGCGATCCGAGCCCCAGTTTTTTCATCATAATAGAAAAACGATATAAAAATTATAAAAATTTATACTTCTGTCCAGAAAATGATTTGCAGGTGTAGTGAGAAACTAGCGTGGAGGGTTTGTTTGATCCGATGTGTACAAAAGTGTGTGAAAGTGCGTGGCTAGTGCCGCATTATCGGCATCTATTATTTTTCTTACAAAAGTCCTTGCTATTTCTTACAATGATGAAGTCCTGCTGCATTCTATGGTAGTAATTTTGCTGCTCACTTTGGCACAAAATCTTGTACACTATGTTTGCCTGTTGGTATTGTACTAGTGTGTTCAGAGAGTTATTTTTCTGCCATAGCAATAGAGCTTGAAATGATGATTTTTCTAGCTTGCTCGCATTGGGAGTCAAACCACGGCTGCACATAATAATGCTAGATGTTTTTGCAGTGTTTTGCATACAATTTGCTGCTTCGACGACAATTTTTGCCAGTTTAACAATATCTAATAATAATAAAATGTTATATAATGTTTGTTGTTTTTCAGTACAATCGCTCTCATACTAGATATTTATTAACATTACATGCTCTTACATCGGATGAGGGCATAGGAACGATCGGTCGAAAAAATAGTTCTAGTGAAAAAAACTTTTTTGTGTTCTATGGTAGCGTCATAGTGAATATTAAATTTTATCTATTTCAACA
>JAEIFU010003791.1:0-24010 GCA_018904235.1 Lordiphosa stackelbergi | reverse complement strand
TACGTATTGCCCTTTGGCCCTTAACTGCACAGCCTTGTCAAACAAAGGTCTAGACAAATCGAAAACAAAAACGAACTTGATTCAATATCCTAGCTATAATTGAATGCATACAAAACAATAATGTGTATGTAGTGTGGTGTGTGTGCATTACCATGGGGAATACTATTATAATCTGTTCAGTTAACACATCCGCACACACCCACATCCCACAACCGGAATATTGACAGACACCAAGTGTCCGCAAGCACCCTGTAAATCCAATTGAATTACGCATAAAAGGCGCTAAACTGAAAGAAACGATGGTCATGATGATGACAATGACGACGCCTATCAAATGTATTATTTCCTTAATTTCTGATTACCCGATATTTTATTACGAATCGTGGCCAAGTCAACAAGAGCCCTGGTCCCTAATCATAATTACATTTCCGTAAAATTTACATATCGACTTTACTTTATGATTATTTTTAATATCGTCGTTGGCTTGATAAGACGTTTTGAGGGTTGAAGTTTTAACTCTTATGGCATGATTAATACATAATTACCAAGACAAACACATAAACTCTCAGGCGGAGGCCAAGTCTGTGCCGGCATGCCTTCGTCTCCCTCTCTCTTGTGTGCTTCTTTGTGCGTGTCCACAACTAATAACTTCAAGACAAAAGGTTGGGTTCTACAGCACTACGTCCAAGTAACGTAATACCACAACGTCCTGTCAGTTTGTGGGGTGAGCTGCAGTCAGCCAGCATACTTATACCTGTTATTAATATTTCGATTAGGTACCAACGACCAGAACCTGACGCATGACTTGCATAGCTAATAAAACAGTTTTTGAAGGTATGTTCGGTTCGGGTTTTTAGTCCGACGAACCGGACTATGAACCGAACCCTTAATATATTTGACTCCTTGAACCTGAACTCAAACCGAACCATTTTTTCAAAAAATTAGTTTCGGTTCAACAAATTAAGTAGTTTTTCCAACGACACGTACAGAGAAATATAAGAAATTCCTTTTAATCCGACTGCTATCATTCGATAATATTGAATATGGATCGAGCAGGAGAACTTTTAAGTGACAACTGCAGAGCTGAAAAAGAATGCAACTATAAGAATGTAATGTTGATGCAATTTTTCTAAAATCTTTGTTTATTACCATAAACAAGTTCATAAGCTCAGTACCAATATTGGCTGCAGTGCTATTAGTCTTGAGATTTTCAACTTTTTAACTTCTGACTAAAAAATGGTAAAAGCGAAAAGACATTACAAGACATGCAAAAGTACAAAAAAAAATTTGAAAGGAAAGTTTCATAACTATACTTTCTGTTCCAGCCACTCAGGTATAAGTTGAACGGGCCTTTTTAACACTAGTCTGATCTAGGAGCTCCTAGAAGATATAATGCTTATTAACTTAAACTTAGCAGTTCTTAAAAGTTGTGAATGTCGGCTAATAAATTTGATAACTAAAGTTACATTATTGAAATATAGAATAAAGAATTGAAATATATAACAAATAAGTATTTATAAATCGAAACTATTCTTTTATGTTCAAGCAAACTGAGGTTCGAACCAAAACCTTGGGTTCAGGGGTTCCAGAACCGGTCCGTGAAAACCGAACCTTAGGCTTTACAACGGGTTCGAGCCCCGACCGAACCTTCTACAAAATTCCGCGCGGTTTGTAGTCTGACTAGAACTACTTTTCACCTGATCGTTCCTTTGACAGCCATATGCTATAGTTATCCGATTTAGATTAAACTTGGCAGAATTGTGTGATAGGACATAATCAGTAATAATCAGTAACAATTTTGGCATGACAGCATTCCTCTTACTAAACACTCTTTTTTTCCGACCCATTCTTCTTATGGCAGCTATACCATATACTCTGTCCGATTTTCATAAAAACTTATTGAAATTATGAAAAAGTTAGAAAACTTAATAATATGAGGTTTGGGAACGTTTGCGTTGAAAACAAAAAAAAGGATTTTCTCACCAAAACTATGTTTTCCGACCGATCATTCTTATGGCGGCTTTATGCTATAGTCGTCCGATCCGTATCTGATCTAAAAGACGTCGTGCAAACAGACAGACGGACAGACATGGCTATATCAACTCAGCTTGTCTTGCTGATCAAGATTATATATTCATTTTGTAAGAACTTAAAATCTACATTTTCCAAGTTCAATCATTCAAAATAGACATTACATTCACAAATTCACCCACTAGAGGAAAAGTAGATATAAAAAGATGTGAGTGTAGTGAAAACTTACGTGACTTTGATGTAAAACACAATGCAAAACTTAAAGGCTTAATTTCAAAATCACAAGCTCTCTCAATGACATAGAAATCATCGTTGGCAATCTTTCAAAAGAGAAAAACTTACAGAGAGTTGAAATCCCAATGTCTTTCTTTCAAGTAACTGTTAAGTCACAGTAAAGTCACTGTTTAGTCATTGTTTAGTCTCTTTGAAGTCACTGTCAAGTCACTGTTAAGTCACTGTTTAGTCTTTTTCAAGTCACTGTTGCTCTCTTTCAAGTTACTGTTAAGTCACTCTTGAGTCACTGTCAAGCCACTGGCAAGCCACTGTCAAGTCACTGTCAAGTCACTGTTTAGTCACTGTTTACTCTCTTTCTAGTCACTGTTTAGTCTCTGTCAAGTCACTGTTAAGTCACTGTTAAGTCACTGTTAAGTCACTGTCAAGTCACTGTTTAGTCATTGCTTACTCTCTTTCAAGGTGGCCGTCTGTGGCCCAGTTAGTGTGCTGGGCTGCTGGGCGGGAGGTCGTGGGTTCGGTCCCGCCTCTGAACATCTAATAAAAAAGTTTTTTTCATTCTTTAGAAACTAGCTTTTACACGGCAGTCACCTTCACCAGCTTGGTTGGCCCAGTGTGGAAGTAACTAGCCTGAAAAGAAAGCAATTTTCTCCAAACTTTTGCCGTTCGAGGTCGACGTTAAACTGTAGGTCCCTTTCTCTTGTGCAGAAAAATTTAAGGCACACGCCAAGAGATTGTGGAAGCTTGGCTTGGCCCCGTCGGGGCTGTATAGCCGGTTTTTACCTTTTTCTTTTTTCAATCACTGTCAAGTCACTGCTTAGACTCTGTCAAGTCACTGTTAAGTCACTGTCAAGTCACTGTTAGTTCACTGTTAAGTCACTCTTAAGTCACTGTCAAGCCACTGTCAAATCACTGTCAATTTTACTTTTTAGTCACTGCTTCGTCTCTTTCAAGTCACTGTCAAGTACTGTTTAGTCAGTGTTCATTCACTTGAGGAAAGAGGGGGCCACCCTATCTCACACCCTTAACCGCCCCCTCCTAACCCACCTCATTCTCTTACGCCCCCTTACCCTCTGGCAAAACTCTTCTGTGTTTGGAAGTTTGTGACTCCAAAAGAGCGTCACGTGACGTTGAAATCAAATTTTACTCTACTAAAATCTTCGTACCGAAAATTAAAGATGTTTCACATCAAAAATATAAATAAACGTGACTTTCAATCACGGAATCTGTTGCATGAATCTCTTATGTTTTTCATCCGATCAGATTCGAAACTATATTGGAAGATCCAAAATGAAAATTCAACGATAGGAGGCAAAGCTAACTTCGTCTGTACCGAAGTTTTGATACCTTGAATAGCTTGTCTCAACTGTTAGCGACTTCGATAAACCCCGCAGATCAGCTTAAAAACTACATATTGCCCATGACCTTGTTTGATACAGTAATATTGAGAACAAAACAGTTTTTCTTACGAAAACCCATTTTCCGAACGAACATTTGTATGGCAGCTAACAAGAAGTAGTCATCCGATCCGGTCGGTTCCGACATATTAGCAGCGTGCAGTAAAAAGACTCTGTGCAAAGTTTCAGCTCGATAGCTCCAAAACTGAGAACTATGTTCTCGTAGAAACAGACAGACGGACCGACTAGGACGGACGGACAAAGCTTAATCGACTCAGCTCGTCATGCTGATCAAGAATATATAGCTTTATGTGGTCGGAGATGATTCCTTCTATGCGTGCTTTGCAACACTTCGGGCAAAATTATAATACACTTTTCAAGTGTACACATATAACAATAACTACAAAACAATCTTCCGTAAAATTTAACAAATCGTAAAAATTGTGTTGTTTTATCTTGTAGACAGTTTCGAGTTCACAGCAGGTAAAAATATATCAACATTTTTGAGTGGTAAACGCTGTGGCCTGTACACATGATAGGTTTTTTCGCATCTCGTCTTAAAAGACCCAACCAAATATTCGAGGCGCTTGAAAATTCCAGAATTAAATATTAATCCCTTCCTGTCAAGTGGATAAAGAAAACATACCTCTCCCGCATGAGCAGATAGTAAAATTTTGGTCTAGCGACCCGTCCCGCGCCCATTTCTAGTAAATATTTAAAGATTGTGCATTTCGCAGCAGCATCAGCACTGCTTGCCCATAAATGATAACGTATAGATTCCTTAGTCTTTCCCAAAAATTAAAAATTCAAATTCAATTCACTTTCTCTCACGCTCTTAGCAAAACAGGTTAGTCCACAATATTGCCTGAGCGTCACAGCTCAGTTATGTGCCCCAAACCAACTTTTCTTTGGCGTTTTCACCCACTTCGCTGTCAAATTTTCCAAATTTTGTTTCTTAGTGCGCGCTCAGTCAGTCAGTCTATCAGTCGGTCCCGTGTAAACAGCCAAATACACCTTATTTGTTTACCTTTTTCGTTCTAAGAGCTTAGTAACTCTTGTATGTACAGGGTATATAACTAGTCGAACTCTACCATCTTTCACCTTTTTGATGAAGACAAATTAGAACACTGTCCAGTCCACTTGGCCTAAACGTGTTGACAAAAACATCTACAAATTGCACAAAGACAGAGAAAGGTAAAAAGCCACTTAAAGGAATTTCTTATCTGCCTTTCCAGATCCTATTTGCCACGTCAACCCAAGCGAAAGCGAATGAATGTGCTGCAGCTAATGCTAATGTCGCAGCTAGGAAACCACATCAGCAGCAGCAACCACAAAGGCAGGTGCAGCATTGGCACAGGAAACGCAGGACAGCGATAAAAACCCAACTGACAACGAATTATTAACGACGAGTCAAGAGAAGAGCACACACCGTACCCCAACCACGAGCATGACGAAAGCCGGAAATGTGTTTGTACTTATTGTAAACCTTCAACTAATATTATGGCCCTCCTTGGCCCGAGAGCTACCGCAATTGGACTATGGCAGTTTATCTGCCTCCATGGAGGAGGATGGACTGACCGCAATGGCACCGTCGTTTGCCAATGCCCTGGTCACCGAACAGAATGTTGACCCACTGAGCAATAGCAGTGAGGATGACAATGCCAGAGCCTCTGCCTCGGCGGGTGCAGGGGCGGGCACTCTGCTCGAAGAGTTCAATGTGGGCGGCAAACTGAGTCCCGGCGAGGCCAGCAACACCTTGCCCATATTTCTCACCGAACCCGAGAGCGTGTTTGTGGTCAAGAATCGACCGGCGGTGCTCAAGTGCAAAGCCTCACATTCCCTGCAGGTGATCTTCAAGTGCAGCGGCAGCTCTCAGCCCCCACCCTCGACGCACGACAAGCATGTGGATCCACACACGGGCATTCACATGGAGGAGGTAACCGCAACGATTCAAAGAGATCTGGTGGACGAGTATTTTGGCAAGGGACCCTTCAAGTGCGAGTGTCACGCCTGGTCATCGCGTGGTGTGGTCAAGAGTCAGGCAGCCACAGTGCACATTGCATGTGAGTAATTGTTCCATAAGTATAAGGTAGACTAGCTAGAGTCTAAACACTGGCCCAGGGAATGGTCTTTGCTGAGCTTTTTTAGTGACTTTCTACCCTCCCTTAGATATTCGCAAGTCCTTCAGCCAATCGCCCACATCGTTGCGCCTCGAGCTGGGCAGTCGAGCGGAATTGCACTGTGAACCACCGGGCGGTTTTCCCGAACCGAAGCTCACCTGGCATAAAAACAATGCGGTCATCACAGACAACGAACCCGGGATCAGTGTGGCTGGCGGCAGTCTCACCTTCCGCCAGGTGGCTCTCCAGCACATGGCCAACTACAGTTGCAGTGCGGAGAATATTGCAGGGAAGCGTGTCTCCGACTCGGCAGTGCTGATTGTCTATGGTCAGTAGCTTAAATGAAACGCAAGGGTTACTTTTTTATTCAAGCTGCAACATTTTTTCCCCCCTCAGTTAACGGTGGCTGGAGCGCCTGGAGCCCTTGGCGAGAGTGCAAATGCGCTGGCAAGCCCAGCCAGGGACGAAAAAGGTCGCGAGCCTGCACCAATCCAATGCCCTTGAATGGGGGAGCACAGTGTGCGGGTCCACAGATCCAAAAGTCGGCCGACTGTGCCGCATGTCCAGGTATGAACGTAAGAATTGTGGTTAACTTTAAAAGCAACGAAAATTGTCAATTTAAATGCCATTTGTGGCTGGAAGGGCGCCGCCACCTGCTCTCCCCCAAAACCCCTGGGAGTGTGGAGAACAACGCACATTTTTCACACCAGCCAGCAGCGGCAAAGGGGCCACAGAGAAGGAACAGGGCACAAATGGAAGGTCGGTTCCAACACACAAAGCACTGCATCACGCAAAAGTTCAAGGGGCGTTTTAAAAAAAGAAATCAACCCAAATGAACTATTTAGTGGGCCCAACACCGAAGCGGGAGTGCTCTTTGTTGTACACCATCAAATATATGTGCGTGTGTATAAGTAAAGTTGCTGAGAGCAAGGTATACTAAACAAGGTAGGCTCACTCGCTCTCTCACAACTCCTTATATTTGTGTCAAAGAGAGCGAGAGCGTTAGAGTAATATATTTCAATACAAAGCCTACTAAGTAAAACGGAGATGCGTCGCTTACAACAGTTGCTTACTGACTGAAATTTAACAGGTTGTCAGGAGAGCGAGAGAGTGAGTCCTACCAGGTGAAGTCATTAAAGTAGGCTGCCTCTTTTTGGGGTACCAGTTGAATGGTGAAAAACACTCAGTAGCAAAGGGGATGTCAACGTGCTCTCACATGTTCTTATCAACTGGTACCCCTCTCGCATGGTGAATTCCTGGCCTACTGGCCTACCTTGTTTAGTATACCTTGTCTGAGAGTGTCGGGCACAACCCAGCGGCGCAAATTGCCATTACAAAATGGGTTACTCCTGCGTTACTTTGCCATCAGTATGAAGGAAATACTCCCATACAATCTGGCCGCTTTGTAAACGGGCTGCCGACAACCTGCATTACTAGGTAATAAGGATGTATGCCAGAGCCGAGCTTCCCATTACGAATGCGTACATTATTTTTAAAATTGTAATGCAGATTGTTCGCAGTCTGTTTGTTTGCGATTACTATCTCTCTAACGAAAATCAGCGATTGTTGTGCCTTACGTTTTCGAGAGTCGTAATGCATATTTTCTACAGAACACGTTGAGCTCTGCGCCGCTGGGAATTTGTGTGTGAGAGAGAAGTTACTGTAATATATGACACGATATTAATCGTATTTCTTTTCAGGATTTCTATCGAAAGTACGAAAAGTCACACTTCAACATTTGGTGGTATCGGTCGTTGGCAATCAAAATCGCTATATTTTTGGGGCATTTCTCAGTATTCAATATATTTTGTTTAGTATAAACCTTCAAGTTGTTAATGGCCCGACAGCAAAGGAGGCTAGTAGATCCAACAGCTGTTTCATGGGCTTTTCTGCCCAATCATCAGCAGTCTTTGCCTGATCTACTGCCAGCCAACAGCTGCCATAATCGCTTGGGAATTCCTAAGCGACTTAACAGCAAAAAAAAGACCCTAGGGTTGTCGATATTTCTCAAAATATCAATATCGATAATATCAAAAATCCAAATTTTCAATATCGATATTTGATATATCGCCTTCAAAAAACATCGATATATCGATATTATCGTTATTTTCTAAAGCTTAAGAAAACTGAAAAGCTTTAAAGGAACGTCTTCACCATAAAACTGCTAGTGACGATTTTTAGAGACCGTTATATCTAATCTTTTCAACAGTTTCCAATAGTTTTCTGAAACTACACTGTACATTTTTTCAAATTACATTAATAGTCAGAGTTTCTTTTTCTTTAAACCTTAAAAGCGTGTACTCAAAAGAGATACAAATTTAGTTGGGCACATTACTTCGTATAAGAAAGGCTTCTGTTCAAAATTGTTCTGATTTCAAAGCAGTTCAAACGTGTTTTTTTTTTCATGTGAAGTATTGTGACGAACTAAATTTGTATCTTATCTAAGTGTAGGCTTTAAAGACTTACAGATTATAATCTAAGCATAATTATGCTTAAAAAAATATCAAGTGAAGAATTTAAGAGAACCCGCCTAATGTGTTCTCCAGTCATTCTGCTTCGGGTGTCTGTAAGTAAGCGATTGTCACCTGATACCCCCAGGAGCCGAAGACATTTCGCTATTTACATATAAACAATTTAAACGCTTGCCGAAGCTGAGGCCAAGAGAGTAAAGTATCGAAATGCACTTTCAGACATCACGAACAATTCATCCGCACTAGCTCTCCTATAAGCTATTGGGTTCATGACGATATCTTCAATGTATTCTAATACTGACACCTAATATTGCAGCGTATTTCTGCATCCATACGTGTATGATTAGTTCTTGAATGCGATTTTAAGTTGTATTACCAGATGATTTATCAGGCTAGCCATATAATTTGCGCCTATTACCATAGTAACTTTTCTGATATATCGTTTATAAAAATATCGATAATCGCCAATATCGGCATACAAAATATCATATCGGAATAACCCTTATCGTCCAACAAAAATATCGATATATCGATAAAATATTGACAACCCAAAATCCAGAACTCAACCTATTTTGTAATGACAGCCAAGTTTTGGCTTTAGAAATCAAATCCTGTCCCATACTAAACTTAGTTCACAAACTTTAATAACAAATTACGTTATTTGTAGGGTAGTAATTCTGGTGATCTCGTTTAGCGGTGGGCACGAAAATACTTGTTTTGGTAGACGGGTGCAAGTTTTATAGGGACTCGAGTTGTTTGGATCAGCGATGGACACGTTTAAACCGGAGGGGCCGAACACATTTCTCTATTCCCACGTGCCAGGAGAGCTATTAGCTTATCAGTAGCTGACCAGCGGTCGATGAAGTTGGTCAGAGCTGGTTTGCGTCGCTTGATTTTAGAGCTGCAAGCCGGTTTTGAACCGAAAACCGGAATTCCGGCCTTAAACAAACGCGAGAGAAAAATAGCTGAACCTGAACTTGTTTCGAACCAAAATGGTCTATTCGGTTAAAAAAAAAGTATTTAAAACTAAAAATCTGAACTTTTTCCTACAGAATGTGCAAATCCTTTGTAAATTATGTCGCCAACGAAACTTTCGCGAAACTAAAACGAATAAAACTGAATGGAAAACGAAACATCTTACACTAAGTTTATTGGAAGTATAAGTTAGGGTTATGTTAGTTCACTAAAAGTATCACAAACGCCAGGAACATTTAAACAGGATAACAATTCAAACAAATACAAAAACATTGCGAATAAATAACAGAATCCAACAATCGTGCAATACTAAAAAAGACTCCCTGAGGAAGGCAATATATTTGGCGCCTGTGTTAGTTGAAATGCGCGGAAAGAATTTCCCCCACTAACAACATAAGGGCCGATCCGGGGCATGTACACACTCAAAGTTTAGTGTTTTTGGCATTTGCTGCTGATGTCGGATTTTGCTACAAGCCTGCTTTTGGGATTCCTATCATGAGGTACCTTCTGCCAAAACACTAAGGACAGGCGAAGACAGCTGAAGATTGAATTGGTATTCATGAAATAGCGTTATACTGTCAACTAGCCTCCTTTGTGGTGTTCTGCGTGTCTTGTTTTAAGAAAAGTTATGGACAAAATCATAACTTAAATGTCCTAGAGCCTGCCTTAAAAGTTCTACGATTTTCATTTAAAAAGGTCACTAAAACAATCAATTTGCCGAAACGCGTAGGAGAAAACCTAAGCCAAACAGTGTTTTGACTGCAGGAGGGATTAATATAACCATTATACAACGAAAAACGGCCCAAAAACAAATCTACACAGTTAAACACTCCTTAGCACTTTGGCGAATGTTAGGCGAATCTTTATTTCGTTGGTTTGAATGTTTTAAAACGTTTGTTTGTGAATATTTCTGGAGTATTTGAACTAGAGATGGGCGGGACCCGAATAAAAATGCGCCATCGGTCGGGACGGGATTGAATTGAAAATTGTTGTTTGTGATCGGAACAGGATTAGTGTAGAGAAAACAAAATGCGGGACTCCCAAAAAGTGCGTCATCGAACGAGTTCTAATTCGAACCAAACCCGGGAAACCGAATATCTTCAACAAGTTTTGCGTTTGCAGCACTAATTTCGAAGCAATTTGATTGTTTTCCTTCGCTCACGCAACACCACAACAATAACGCTTGCTTTGCTCTTTAACAGCGCACACTTTAAGCTTAAATATAGACAGATCACAGTGCTTCTGGCTCATCCTGAACCACTTAATAGTAATTGGAGCGAAAAAAATGCCTCAATCTTTTGTTCACATTTAAAAAACGTCTTAACGGTTGTTCAAGAGCTCTGCTTATAAGGAAAACTGTAATTTAAGACTTATTTTTTTAAATTTTCTTTGTGAATTTAAAGTAAACCTTTTGGTTACCAATTCGTTGAGTAAATCATGCGTCTTTTCCACCTCAATGGGGTATAATGCATATTTGAGTGAGTGCCGAGTATTTCATTTTAAACACGCATTCGCCTGCTGCCTTTGGAACGACTACGACTCCAACGACTCCGACGACGACAGATATCTCCACAAGCATATAGATGGATGGATAGATTGGACAACTGACTGTGGTTGTGGGGGGAAAAATGCCTGCCGCGGGCAGGCTACTGACTAAATGGTGACAAAGGCATTCAGCCAAAAACAGAGAAGGGGAAGGGGAACAGGGAATGGCAACGGGATTGACAGACGCACGGGCGGCATGTGTTTGAGACTCTTCACTTTTATTCATGTAAATTTATTGTATTGCATTGTATTGTAGTGCTCGCACACAGATGCGGATACTTGGCCAGGCGCACAGCGGGCCCAGCAATGAGCAATTGTTGACAGACAAGCGGGACGGGCGGGCATGGGGTGGCACTCGAGTGGGGCTGGATTTTTTTCTATGAAAAGTGTGTCATAAAATTAATTTTAAATTTCGCTTCGGTTTCGTTTTTTCTTTTTCTCTCCATCCTCCTTCTCCATTCTTGTGACTTTTCATCCCCAACGGAACGGTGTCAACCTTATGGACCCTGTGATTACAACAACGTTGCCTGACAACAACAGAGGATACTCAAATTGTGAGCACTGATGGATTTGACATTTCGTCGACTAAGCGCAGTAAGTTGAAACGAAAGCCCCTGACAATGTGCATTTCTGTTTTGCCAAAGGCTTCCTGAAAATGGATCCCATATGACATTGTGTTCGTGCAGTTAAACTTGAATGGCCCATTCCGCGAGCCTTACAATTCAATAAACAATTGTGTTAAATGGGGAGCAGCAGAGCAGCTTCCATCCTTAGTTTTTCAAGGGTTCGCCAAAGTGACGTCATTTTTGTAGATAACAACTTAAAAATCACTTACCACGCGATTCACGCTCTCTGACTCTGATTCTCGGGGATTCTGATTCATGCAACAGTCTGGTTGGACGACCCTTAGTCTGACATAAGGATGGGCAACTAAATGCCCAACGCCAAAGTGATGTGATGATGGGGCGACATGGTGTTTTCCTCAAAACGGGGGTGGTTTTATGTGTTTCCCAAAACAGGAAGTGACAAATGCCGATATATATAAAATTTCTACATATATTTGCAGATGTGTGCGTGTGTGTGTGTGTGAGCCACCACACATTTACATTTTGGGCTTTTTGTTTAGTTTTCGGACTTTCCGTCCAAAAGAAGTAAAAATAAAAACTAGAAGGCGAAAGTAATTGGGGACTAGGCCGTTGGCTGTATACCCTTCAGATTTTCGAAATGCCGAACCGAAACTAAACCTATGTAGATATTTTTTGTATCAAACTCCATATTACCAAACTACACATCAAATTCTCATTTCTTTTGAACCGTTTCAAAATCGGTCCTCAACCGGTATAATATCTAAATCCATATTATCAATCCAGGTTCAGCCGGAGTGTTTCAGGACCGGGAACATTTCTAACTCTTTATACAAACAAACCCAAAAAATCAAATTTCAAGTTTATAACTTAAATATTTTCAAAGATAAGGCACTAAATCACCTTTGAACCGGTTCAGATGGCTGGTTCGAAACCGGAAACTTCATATAACCAACCTACACACCAAATTTCAAGATCATAACTTAAATATTTTCGGAGATAAGTCACTGAACCACTTTTGAACCGTTTGCAACTGCTTACGAACCGGTTTACAGCCAGTGTAGTTAAAGACTATCCTTACCAAACTTTGCACGACGTCTTTAAGTACAAATACCTGCACAAGGAACCGGCCGGATGACTATAGGGTTGGCGCCATAGAAACGATCGATTCAAAACTAGTTTAGTGAGAAAATCTTTAATTTTAATGCAAACGTCATTATTAAACGCGTAATTATAAGTTTTATGCAGTTTATAATTTACTTGTTTGATAGAAATACGACAACAAAAGTAAAATGCCAAGAAAAGAAGGTCTAAAAAATATTTAAAATTTAGTGTTTTAGAGTTTTGTAATTTTTTGTTTATTTGTTTGTTTATTTGTGTTTGTTGGTTAAAAGAATTTTACAAAATTTTTTATAAGCCAGTGCAACCAGGAAATCTCAAGAACAAAGACTTCGGGAAGCTAGAAATCGCAGTCGGACTTACTACGTAGAAAACTCTAGTAGTGTACGCGAACGCAATTCCCAACGACTAACTTCTGCTCGCGATCAATGAATTTCGACAACAAGAACGCAGGGAAGATGCACTAGCGGTTTAGTCGTCGATAAAATGTGTCGTTTAGAGAGCAGGAACAGGATCGAATACCGAATCATGCTGATAGGAGATCAAATGCGACCACAGAGATGGGGGAGCGCCTACGAGATGGGAACACCACGCTATACGCCGAAGTATTTCCCAAATCAGAGATGAGGTACAGGAAAGAAATACCTCGGAGCATGCTGAGCGAAGACTAAATTCACAATATGGGAATGTGGAGCGCCGACAAGATGCTAAACATCGCGCTATACGTCGGAGTATTCCCGAATTTAAAAAACAGAAATAAACTTCCAGCGATCACCTAACGGCGGGTATTTTAACCGGTTGAGCCGAAGTTAGCTTTCCTCTATTTTTGTTTATATATTTCAATACATCAGCGATGAAATGAAATTGAAGTATGGAAGCAGTCCGTTATCAGCGAGTCTTGGTTGCACATACTGCACTTGTTGCGCCGTCTGCTTGTGTTTCGAGCCAGTTGTGCACAATACCCATTATGCGTCTGAGCGACGCCAGTTGCCAGTAAATTTGGTTGGTTTAGTTGGATGTTTGCTATCCCCACAGTCTGCAGAGGTCCGTGTAAGACCCTAAGGGCATTCTCTCCCTGTTGAATCGATTTTTGGTAACATTTGCTTTTGTTTTTCCAGTTGGTTGTTTTAAGCAAATTCCCTGTGTTTCTCAGACTCATTGGTCCAGCTTAATCTTGGTTTCTAAGAACTCTAGGCTGTTCACATTACTCTATTATGGTAGTTCTTTTCCATATTAGTTCGGCACATCAGCAGGTAGAGCAAATCCTCACTTGAAATATGTTTTTTTAACAAGACAACTGCAAACCGGTTTGGTTCGGGATTTTTTTTTGGGTCTATCGAACCGGATCTTCTAAATCTATTAAATCCCGAGCTTAAACTTGCACCTGAACTGACTCCTCTGACTTGTGAAAGGTTCGGTTCAGGAAAATTACAATTTTTACATAAAATCGCTCAGTACTGATTCGTTTAGAGCATTGTCCGGCCGTAAGATTTTTTTGTAAATCCTGTAGAGGGCGGTCGATCCACAACACGATACGACGTACACCTTTCAATAACAAAATGTTAACTGAGAGCTCTGAGTAGAGAATAAGCAGTGTGTTTTGCCGGACACTGGTTAGATAACATGGTTAAACGATATCCAAACTCGTGTATTACCGACTATGAGAAAAATATGACAGGTAGAACAGATACTTTTGAGAAGGGAACTTGTGGTCTATTCGAATTTATTTAATAGCTGTCGACACACATATCAAATCGTTTGGTAAACTGAATGCTTTAACCTCTTTAAACAAAATAATGCGGAGCCGGGTTTAACAAAGAAATTCAGATGTTATACCAACAACGTTGGCTTGATAAATAAAAGAGCTGGTCCGCGAACCAAACCTTATATCTTACCTTATACCGGCTTGGTTCTTGCTTATAGAGTCTTTCATTGATTCCAATCATTTCGTTCTCTGCTCATGAAACCTAAGACTAGTTTTGTATACAGTAAAGTCCTAGTCAAAATGGAACTCTGGGTTGAAGGATTGAATAGAAACGTCCCTGTAGTAACACCGTGAGCAGAAAACGTCCAAAGAAACCTTATAACCTATTCTAATAAAAGTAAAAAACCTAACTTCATACAGATCAATAACTACAAGGTAGCGCAACGGAAGTGGCTATTCGCATACGCGAGAATTTATCGAACCACAGAGCTGAAACTCACACAAAATCCACGGCCACACAGTTGTTCTTTACATTTTTTGACAGCTTTCGATAGAAGTTTCGCACTACATCAGGAAATCGACACGATTAAGAATATCGAAGCTGCGCTGTGCGCTACCTTGTAGTTATTATATCATATTATGTTTCCACTGAGAAAAATCAAGAATTTTCGTACCTTAAGCCCCGTACGGAGAACGACAGAAAATTCCTTTCGTCACAGTATTTCATATAATTAGAAAGACCTTGGCTTTGCTTTGATGCTCACGTGCTGTTAGAAAGTGTTTCTATTTATGTGAAATACTGTGCCGAAAAGATTTTTTTGTCGTTCTTCGTACGAGGCTTAAATTACGAATTTTCAATTTCAAAATCTCAATAAGCCATAAAATTCTTGATTTAAGTGCGGAATTTCTTGATTCAAGAGCGTTTTTAAAAATTCCCAAATTCTTGATTTCAAGAACGTTTTGGATATGTTCAGCACGATTCGGGATTTTTTTAAAGAACTTTTAAGCTTGTAGGGATATCCGCGAAATACCAGCGAAATGAAAAAGTCCATATAAAAAAAAATAATTTCGCAGGGATTTCGCAGGTTGCTGTTTCGTGAGTTGGTATGGAGTTCACGCGCGAAATTGTCATATCGATAACAGAGCGTTGCCACCCGACGTCAACGTGTCACGCAATAGTCACCCGATAGTCACGCGATGAGTGATGATTTCGAAGGTGTGAAATATATGTAAAACATATTTTTCGTCTCTACATACACACTGCATGTGGCGGTAGTCACACATATACTTACAAGTGTTGTGGCGCGGTATTTTAAATTGAGTAAAATAAAATGCAAAAGCATAAAAGAGACAGAACAACTTTTTATTGGAGGAGAAGGTGGCCCTAGGTAATTTAATAAAAGAGAAATCTGTTTTGTGGAAGCTCATCCATAAACAGCATTATGATAGCGGCTTGACATAAATTCTCTTGGAAAGTATAGGAGACTGCCTTTGAAAAGGAAGGTAAATATTATATTTATTGAGTTTCAATATGTAATTTACTATGTTTGTTTTTGCTAGGGGACCATTGCAAAACGGCTTGGTCTTCGTTAAAGAACAGTGTACTTTGCTGGAGTGATAAGCACGCCAAGAGTGAAAGCGATGGAGGCGTACCCATCGCAACTCAAGGAGGCAACGATGTGAAGTGGGAGTCATGTCGTTTTTGCCCAACTTATGCCACGAGATCCTTAACTCCTTCTACGAGATTGCTGATGATGAGTAGTGTCATGGCGCAGTCAATTCAGTTTCCCTTTCCCTAGTCGTGTCCATAAAGCATTAAATGCCCATTGGAGCAAATTATTGAAAAATTACCAATAAAGTAAGGATTAACCTAACACTGTCGAACCCTAGCTGAATTCACTACCGCTTATTTCGAATCACATACAGCTATTGTAGCAACTATTGCACCATTGGAGGCCACCAAAACCATTCGCTGTTTATTTATTTGAATTTGCCCGCCAAGTTAAATTTGAAAAACAAAACAACTAGAGATGAGCGTCTTATTTCGCACTTGCTATCGACGAAATAATGTGCAGATTTCGCACACTTTTCGCAAGTATCTCCATACCAAGCTTTAGGGCTCAAAATAAGGATGATCTAGACTCATTTATGTTAGCTAAGAGCGATTTGTACTTAAAGTAAGAGCTCGTTTTTACATCAAGAACGAAATGATCTTAAACTAAAACTTTTTTTTCTTGAATCAAGAATTTTATTTCTATTTTGAGAATTTTTAACGGTCAATTTCAAATTTAAGAACGATTCGTAGTCAAAGTAAGAACTTTAAAGAGCGAATCGTTCTTTCCAAATTCTAAACCGAAATAGTATAAAATCAAGAGCGTTTTTTAAGACCGAATGGTTGTGCTTTTTTTCGAGTGTAGTCCGTTGGGTTTACTAGGTACTTGCTGCCACTTCCTCATCTGCTGTCAAGATTTGCACTTGCAAAGTAAACTTCATGATGTCTAACATGAGCAAAAAGCAAACAAACAAATGCCTCGTGAGAGAAGAAATAGCCGAATGCACACGTTGTGAGAGAGCAAGCTGCCGAACGTGCTATTTATAGAACACACGTATTCTCTTTCTCTATGCGTGTGTGATTTATGAGTTCCTATCCCATGGGATAGGCTTTTGGCATTTTGGGCACCACTGATCTAAGCAGTGTTGCTCATTTTCTTTCAGGCCAATGGTATGGTAGAGTGTTGTGAACTCCATTAAGATCTCGAACAGATCGAACAGTTATGCTTGGCTCCAGGCTTACTCTGAATATTTCAGGTTTTTCCACTATATAAAATGTTTGTTTTTGCTAGAAGCTAGAACCTCAAACAAGAAGGTTTTCTTCAAAACAGATGTCTGTTATGAGTGTCATGTGAAGACATCTTCCTTAAAGGCAGCGATGGCACGCAGGAGCCGAACAAGTTTCGCTAATGACACCAAACACATGCCGAGGATTGTGCCAAGAGAGCAAACAGCTTTTCAGTCGCTGGCCAGCGGTCTATGAAGCAGCTCTCTTATTGACAAACCCTTTGTTATTGGCTTAAAACAGATGAAAAAACCAAAATTTCTGTTAGCTTTAAATATCCTTAATTCATAGGCTAGTTCTCCAAGCGAATTACCCTCTTTGCAAAGGGTATGACAGAACAAGAAAATGCGAAAATAGAAAAGCATTAAAATGACAATCACTTTTGCTCAAAAAAACAAAAAAAAAAAATGAAGAAGGGAAACCAAAAACAAGCGAAAATCAACAGGGGCGGCGAAAGTTATATTTGATGGTGGTAAACAATTTGCTCCATGGCTCTCCAGAGACCATTTTTGGAGGGCAAACGTTGCCATAATTGCACCATCGCGGTAATTGTAATGGAATGCGGCCCTCCGCCTTCACTTGAGAGCAATGATATATGGCACATGGCGTGGCCGCTGTCCGGAATGTGCGCTAAATCATGCTAAATATGACTTTTGATTTCTAAACTGCTTCTACTTATTACAGTTGCCCGATGGTCGGCGTGGAGCGATTGGAGCATCTGTTCGGCGGAATGCATACAAGTGCGTCGCAGAAAATGCCAGACACAGGCTTCCTCCGAGGCGGCAGATGAAGCCGATGGACTGCTGCTGGGTGGCATTGGAGCAGCAGCGCTGAGCAGCAGCAGCAGTAGCCTGAGCACAACCGATGCGTTGGCTGGTGGTGAGGCTGGGCCAGGATATGGCAAATCATTGTGTGCCGGAAAGGACATACAAACGGCTGAATGCCGTGGAGAGCAGTGTCAGATTGGCAAGGATGGTAAGTGGGTTTAAGGCAAAAAGTAGACAACAATAACAATCCCAGCTCCACACAAAAGCTGAGCACTCAGCGCTGATTGTCACAATGGGAAATTAACCAAGTGCATTTTGTTTGTGCACGGCTGCCCCTTCCTGTAGAGAAAAGAAACCCCCCTCGCGCGCTCTCTTTCTGTCAACCCAAACCCCCAACGAAGGGTCGCAAATCAATCGCAGTCGCCTTTGGAATTGAGATTTAAGTGTGTGGGGGTTGACAATGTTGCCAGATAATTAGGCATGTGGCAAAAGAAGACCCGCATCCATCCCCAATTTAGGATACACTCCCCCAAAGCTCAATCATGTCGTGTCATTGTTGCTGTTTGCGTTTCGATTTTTAACCAGGGTGAAGTGTGCGATTGACCCAACTCAAATATAGTTTCGGGTGCGGTCCACAGGGATCAATTATATGACTGTCACAGTGTGTAATTGAAAGGATCAGAATGGTGCTCCCACCTAGACTTGGCCTGTCTATGGGTTACTTTCCTTTCATTTGATTTCCTGTTGAAAAGTTTTCGATTGCAGGAATGAAGAGTGACAATCCTTGAGCTTATTTTCCATTCCATTACAATCCCTGGGGGGAATCTGTAGGCAACAGTTGAGGCTTCATCATGTGGCCATTGTTGCGGTGGCCAAAGCCCCATTTCGACTCTAATCTCTTAGCATGACAAATACGCTTTTGATGTCCCATGCAGAACACAAAATATAGAAAAAAAAAAAGAATCAGCATGCAAAGTGGAAGAAGGACCCAACCAGGCTGGGGTTGATGCCTCCACTTTTACTTCCGATGCTGCCGCTGATTTACAGCGAATATAATTGCTCATTTCATACATTGTATAATGCGTCCTCTGCTCTCGCTGTACTCTACTCAGCTCCAGCTCCTGCTCCTGCTCCAAAGTATAATAATCATAATATATACAGAGTAATTCCTTGCGCTGCAGCGATTCCTTTTTCGCCAAACCAGTCAACGCCAGCGCCAGCAACAATGACGACAACAATCACAGCGACGGAAACAGCCAGCGCAACAATGGGAGTCGCAATGGAGCGGCAGGAGGGGGCCTCTGAACTGGCGACGGGGGGCCGGCGTCGCCGTCGTTGTACCATAATGCGAAATAGACGAAACTGGACGGGGGATTGGGCATGGGGGGGGGGATGAGCGTACAAACATAAAACATTAAATACAGACATATACAGCAGAAGAGGAGCAGCAACAACAGCAACAACAGATACGGATACGCATGGTTGCTCGGGATTGATGGCAACCGCGTTTGGTTCGGTTCGGTTTTCGGTTTGGTTGACTCAACGTTTTGTGAATGTGTGTGGATTTTTGCATGGCAGGCAGGCAGGCATCCTGTAAAGAGCATTTTGGGGGTGGCGGCGGATTTACGCAGAACAGATTTTTTTAATACAAAAGACAAAGTTTGCCGATTGCCATGAAGGCAAAAAACCAAACGTCTTGACTGGGCGCGCCGGCTTAAAATGACGGCCAGCTGAAGTGAGCGGATGATAGGGGGGAGGATGGGGCAGGAGTAGGCGAGTTATTAACAAGTCATAAAAATGTGTACATTGATAAACTAAGAGTTACCCAGTAATATGGCTTCCCTTAATCAAACACAATTCATACAGAAAGTTAGAAATTCGGCTACAATTTTCAGCACAAGTATTACGAAAAGCTTTTCTTATATATAATGCAAGTTTTTTCTTAAAAAAGAAGTCAAAAACCTTAAAAAAAATAAAATTTTTTTTTTTTTTTTTTTTTGGAGGCGGGTTGGTGGGAAGCATAACTGCAACACAATGGCGGAGAGACAAGTGGTGTGTGTGTGTTAGTTAGTGATGTACATAAAGAGGCGCGAGTATCGACCATCGATAGTTGTTAGTGATATGTGAAGTAGATAGAGGAACTGGATCCGTGATTGCATCTTAATGAACCATTTGCATGCTACTTTGTTAAAAGGCAGCTATACGATATAATCATCAGATTTTGAACAAATACCCCAAAACTGTGTTGAAACCGATAATATTAATAACTGGAAAGTATAAAGACGCCACCATTGAGATGTGCCTTCAATGAAACATTTAAAAAATCGTAATAACATTCCGATTTATTTGTCTAAAGAACTGAAGAAAGACCTTTATGTCAGAAGAAAAAATTTTTTAAGTGAACTAAACACATTATCCAAGACTAACGGAAGCAGAGCTGAATAAATTATTTTCTGAATATTATGTAAGTAAATAAACACAGTTGGTTTGTGGAAGCGAGAACATTTAACAATTCTGATTCCGCATGATTTGATCGAAATCGAAAACGGTTATAAGGATAAACTTTTTATACTCTCTACCGAAGGTACATAGAGTATATTGAGTTTGTGCAAAAGTATGCAACAGGAAGAAGGAATATTTTTTGATCAGCATCAACAGCCGAGTCGATATAGCCATGTCCGTCTGTCCGTCCGTCTGTCCGTCCGTATGAACAAACAGATCTCAGAGATGGTAAAAGATAGAGGTTTGACATGTGTGGGACAAATGCTTCTTATACTGGCAGGCAGATCAAGTTTATTTTCAATCTTTGCCACGCCCCCTCCCGCCCCCTTAATTTCGAAAAAATGTCATATCTGCGACAGTTTTGTAGATAGACGATTCGTACCTTCGAAAGATAGGTAGTCATTAGAAATATGTATCGATTTGCCGAAGGAATGATAAAGATCGGATGAGCGGTTTTCAAGTTATGAGAAAAAAAGTGAAAAAAGACCCCGTCCCACGCACACGCAAACAACACCGCATTGCATTCATCAAAGAGAGAGAGAGAGAGAGAGAAAAACTTAGAGATGAGCACAGTGGCAGCGACGCATTACACCGGGTACAGAGTATGTTATAGACGGGCTTGACGGACTTTCTCACTTGTTTTATTAGAGTTTTATTAAAAATGATTTTTTTTCAATTTTTAAGGTATCTTCACTTAGACTTTAAGCCATATCCAAATTCTGAAACTTTTGACGCAATCGAGCAAGGTACGAATCGTAGAATTGCGATTTGCGAAAAAATAAAAGTAATTATTTTTGTATTTTATAATATTTTTCGAGCCGTTTTAAACAAAAATAACTAACATTTTTTGCAATTGAAAACAATGTTTTATGTGATTTTTGGAAATTCAATAACCTTTCGATTTCTACTTTGCTTGACTCTATTTAACGATTCTGTAATGAGAAAACCAAAACACATGTTCAACAAAGTTCCCAAATCCCATTTTTGAGTTCAGAATTCCAAAATATATAAAAATATGAAAGTATAAATGGGTCTTTTTGGCAAAAACTAGGGGAGAGTCTCCGGTTGTGGACATTCTTTGCGTTTTTCACTAATAACTTTTTTCCAAGTCAACATTGTGCGGTGAAATGAACATCATTGTAAAGCTAGAGACTCTAGCTAACTTTCCTCTAAGGTAACCTATCGTTTTAGACAAATGGAAAAAAATTTGCAGCCATGTATATGAAGTGATGATTTTTGGCCAAAATTTCAAACGGAAGTCGACATCTTCGTCTTCTTCCGATGACGAAGACGCCTTCTCTTGGTGGTGTTGCCTGTCGTTTTCCTGGCCGGCCACGTTTTTGGGGGTCTTTTTCTAGTGCGAGTCAGCTGAGTCGAGCTGATTTTTTGCCTCTCGCGCAAAACCTCGACGCTTTCCGAAGAAGTTAGCACAGTGGTTTTCATTGGCTTGAGACCGCGATTCGATGGTTTTTTGGGAAAAGTTCCTTGAACCAGCCCAATTTCATCCAACAGTGAAAAGCGGCTAGCCGAAGACGCTCGTGAAGTGAATGGTTCGGGGGAGGTTAACACCTCTTCGTGCTGATTGTCTTCACCTAGATCAGCTTCTGTGGCGACTTCTACTGCATTTCGTTCGACAGCCCTAATGAAGTCAGCTTCAATTTCTCCGGATCAAAGTGGTTCGAGGAAGCCCATATTCCTTGGCTGTAGCTTTGATGGCCTTCTTATCGATGAGGCATTGCATAATGGCATCGACCAGCCCATTAAAATAGATTTTTGTTGAATCGGACGATTTTTTTGGTGTTGACAAGGTTAAAAATGCACAAAAATGCTGTTCAAATATGTAACACTAACATAAACAACGATATTTGACAGTTTTATGGCTAAACACACGCTATAAACACCAAAAACAAGGGTGTCCACAACCGGTGCAAAAGTGTGTCCATTCTTGGAAATGGTAGCCATTTTTATTTTGTTCAGCAATTTTACACGAGAGAAACATTTCACTAAAACTTGATATCACATTACAAAGTACACTTAATGCACTAAATCACAAAGTATATATACAATGTGAAAATTGAAAAAAAAAAAAAATTTCGGAAAAAATTTTCACGATTTTTTTTTATTTTCTCACAGCAAGAAACCAAATGCGTGTTTACACTTTGGTATTGGCTCAGATTATGTGTACTGTCAAACTACAAGTTTGACAATACTCAATACCTGTCAAAAAATAGACTGCGGTGCCCACAACCGGAGCGTGTCCACAAACGGAGACTCTCCCCTAGTGTTAGAAACGAAAATAGTGAAGATTATAAGTAATTTTTTGTTGCTGGCTTTAAGGTTGGAGGAAATTCCGGGAAAAGTTTTAAGGTAGCGCTACAGCGCAAACTATCAAATCCATCACATTATATTTTTCTCTTATTTATACCAATGCTTTCGGTGTATGTTACCATTTTTTCCATTTTCGAAAACTTTGCTTGATTCTCTATTACTGAGGTTTTATTTCATCTCTGTAGCTACTCTGGTTCCCGAGATATTATCATGTCCCGAGATATATCTCAAGGACATGGCCCAAAATTAAGCCAGATAAGTTTGTTTTGAAGTAATCTATTCAATTATAAAGGGAATTTCAAATTCCTTTCCCTTGTTATCGGTCTAAACCAGTGGTGCCCAAACTCACATTATCAAGCTTTGCGCTTGTGTGCGTAGCAGCGAAACACGAAGTAAACGTCATGACGTCAAACATGAGCAACAAGCAAACGAACAAATGCCTTGTGAGTGAAGAAAAGACGTCGTGAGAAAGCAAGCCGCCGAGCGTGCAATCATTTGAACACACGTACATATACTCTCTATCTATGAATGTGTCGGCTGCGAGGCCGGCAGAATTATGAGTTCCTATCCCATGGGATAGGCTTTTGGCATTTTGGGCACCACTGATCTAAGACCGCCAAAATCTTCGAAATCGAACAATTTTTGCGAAAGCGAAAATGGAAGCCATTTTGCATGCCATTTTCTAACATAACGAATAAGTCTCCAATAAGAGGTTAACTGCAGTTCGGAAATAAGGTTGGATATGGAACAATGTGAATCCATTTTGCTGCTTTTAAGAGACTGGTTTCTATTCTCCTTTATCTAATAAAGCTATAGGCCAGCGATGGCCTTTGGTTCACCCCAGGGGGCGAAAACATTTCTCTATTTACACGTACACAACCCGAACGTCATTCGCTCGCCAGAGTTCGAAGCGCACACCAATACACTCTCACTTTTTGGGCTCGCTCAAGTTGAGCATGGCTGCTATAGGCTCTAAAATCTGCCTCCTTATTGCTCCTAAAGGCGAGGAAGCGCCCTTTACTTTGATTTTTGTCCGCTCATTCTGTGCTATTTTTGACTTTAATTTGCCTTTTTCATTTGCAGATTTGGACTGGACACTCTATTTGGGTTTGGCTTTTATTACCACCGTTTGCTTTGCCTTTGGCGTGGCTCTCATTTGCTGTGCACGTCGTGGCATTCGTGCAAATCCCCACTATAACATGGCTCGGTCAGGTGGGTGTCTATATAAAAGCTTAAACCAGCAGCAGCTAAACAATATAGATTTCCATGTTGCAGTTATGGATGCTGATTATATGCCGGGGATGGTGGAGAAGAAGGAGATGCGCATGCATATAGAGGCCAGCAATTTGGTGGGCTATGACTATGTGAATCCAGGACATCGCTATATGCCGGGCATGAG